>BHDV01014233.1:144990-160198 GCA_005406045.1 Adoxophyes honmai
ACTTTTCGGGGGGTGGGGGGGGGTTGAACCCCCAAATCCCCCGCCCCTGGCTACGCCCATGACGACAACCAATAATGCAGCATAGAAATCGTTTTTTACCAAGTATAGAATCACGTCTCATAGCAGTGCCTTTATATCTTCCCTCCTTACAGTATCTAGTACCTACTCCTTTTTAAAATACCGGCAACGTATTTGTAACTCCGCTGGCTTTATGAATGTCTATGGGCAGCGATAATCGTGCGACGAATAATCCTAACCCTGGTCTTGGTCATACATGACCTATTTAGCTAAACGCGTTCCGTGGCGACCCCTGTTTCACACTTATTTGTGTTTCTACCTTCCCACGCACCTCAAAATTGACCGCCTCGGGTCCAGAAAACTACTTTGAGAATGTTTGGTTTTAACCGTGAGAATACGAGAGATACCGTTCCTACCCAGTTTAAAAGTAAAACGTATTTGGTATCTCTCTCTTTCAAGCTTGGTTAAAGCGAGACATTTCTCTTATAAATTAGCAGATTGGTGATTCTTATAGCCCAAGTTTATACCTGTGGTAGGTACGCATTGTCGTTTTTCTTTTCATTCGACAATGTTGCGATACCTTTATTTATGATTCACATTACGCACTTACAAAGGCAATGCGATACAATACGTCGGATTGTTACGCCCCCTCACGTATAAGGGTTTCTGGGGAAAGAAACAATTTCTACCTGAGTCCAATTCGGTGCACCCCAATGATTTTGTATCGTAAAGAATTCCGTGGGCGACAATTATTCTGTCTCCTAATGATGTCGTTACGTTAATGACATTGATTTTTATGAGAATTTACGGTGAGTCGAATACGTACGTTATATTCTTTGACATACATACATAAACATCACGACTATATTCCCAAGTGGGCTAGGCCGACCACACGATACGTTATTTCATGTTGCTCATCCATTCTTAGCATTATTTTAGGTTTTAAGATAGATGAAAGAGGTATAATAGTGACCAGCAGTTAACCTATTTCCTTAGTCGCCTCTTACGTCATCCAGGGAAGAAGTGGGAGAGGTGTTTATCTCTAACACGACGCCACATGGGGAGAGGGTGTTCCAGAATATTTTAATAAGCTGTTTCTAATTTAAGTGCGATAGGAATATGTTTGTTTTATTCCCGTTCTCATCAAGATAAGCCTGTGAATCAAGTCCACAGTCGGCAACTTCGACGGTTTCCGACGGTTGGTAGTCATTTAAATTCTAGACAATGTTTCCATTTCACCGAACAATTTATCTTCGTTTAACGCTGGAAAGATTTATCTCACCGAACTCCATTATATCATACACGTTTAAATACACGCCTCGATTTTCTGTATTCATTTCGTCAGAAATTACGATTCAGCTTCGCCGCATATGGTTGCGTCGCCCTAAAATAATAGAGGAAGGAAAACGTGGTCTACTCGTGTTGGTTGAGTTAAAAATTAAAGGATAACTTTACAAAGGCCTCGGTGCAGTGAACTCTGGCAGATGGCGAATGCATGCACGTGCAACCAGCACGTGTGGACACATCTTTAAAAACAAAAGAGTGGAGCATGGAGGCGGACAGGGACTCTGTGCCTTGGGAAGAGATGCCTTGAAAAAAAAGGGAGGAATTAACTAAGGATGTTCAGTTGATTGCAATAATGGGAGAGGATGTCGTTTTATCCGTAGTTATGTTGTCCCTTCGAGCTTCGTGAATATAGGGCTTCTTTGCGTATCTTTGTTAAACTAAACCGTAACTTTCTCGCTTAATGCTAGGTTTACACGGGCTTAGTACTTGTCATTAGTGTAGGTGGTTAGGGACTTATAATATGCGCAGTGACAAGTGGCAAGTAACCGTCTACACAGTGGTGTTAGAGAATAGTATTAGTAACAAAACACTTCGGCAGCTTTGACTAGGTAATCTACTAATCACTAATCAAATTGCACTTGTCATTAAATGTTTACACCACTCGACAAGTGACAAGTATTAGTAGATTTTTACCTGGGTTGGGTGCTTGTCGCTTAGTAAATAGGAACGGCTTCTAATCACTTGCACTTGCAGTTGCACTAATACTAAGCACTTATACAATATGTTTACACACCTGTGACAAGTTTAAGTGGCAAGTACTAAGCATTAGCTACTAACCTCGTGTAAACCCGGCATAAAGGAAAGCGATGGCCATACAACGCGGGAATGCTCCTTGCGTGATAAGAACCTTACACAAAGGGCACTTCTTTAACTTTAAGTACTTAATAGTGAGTTATTACATGTTACAGTGTATTTATATTAGTACCGATAAATGTGTGTTTTGTTTCTTCATTATACGGTAACAATATAGGCAGTGCCGTAACTAGCCTTTTATGTGCCCGGTGCGAGCTTCCAAAACTGCGCCCTTGAAGATACTGGTCTGGTCATTTCTGCGCCCCTCCAGGGTCTGCGCCCTGTGCCTGAGCACCGCTGGCACCGCCCTAGTTACGGCACTGAATATAGGCAGAATTTTATAGAAGACCTTGTGCGCCCAAAAATTATCTTAGTAGACAATCAATAATTAATTTAGTATGAATGTTGATGTTGTTTTTTTTTTGAGTACAAGTACTTAAATTAAATACGTAAACACTACATGTATTCCCATATAGGGTAGGCAGAGTACACGAAACGTTACACAAAACCATAAATAAGACACGCTTTGCATCCTTACCTTAAATTAAACGAGATATAAAAAAAAAACCTACACCAAAGTTCCATTCATATGAATCTGCTGGGAGAGGGTTGTAAGTAAACTTCTTACCCTGGGGAGTAACCTTCTTAAAGGTATATTTTGCGTTTCATTTCACGATTTTAAATCATCTAAAAGCTACGTTTAAACTTATCAGAGCTAGGTATGCTAAGTAAATATTTTTTTCCACTGCTTGGTAGAAGCATCTACATTTGAACGTACCTACATATTTATGTATAGCCAAAGAGATCCAACAAATCCCATCTAGAAAATTTTCAGTTGTAAAAAATCTAGCCAAGCGTTGAGTGAGATTTTATATAACTTTCTTCGAAATTTAAAGTGTTTTTTTTTTATAACGAATCACGATTCATATGGTTTAGAAAACACATAGGTACCTAAACCGCTAAACCGCGGTTTAGTGAAATTAACAAATTAATATCAAATGAAAATTAATATTTGAAAGTGTATTTAATTCGTATACTTTTACAGTAAGATAAAGGAAAACACTCAAAAAGCCATTCAATTATGATACTTTATAGGCTTTATAGCATTTGACAGTAGGTACAAGTGACTCTTGAAAAAGTTGCAGTATCGTTCACTGACGCGAGTCTCAATCGGACGGCAACCGCGCTCGGACTGGTCCCAACAGCACCTCAAGCGTGTTCAAATCGATCATGCAGTCGTTAACGAATTCGTTAGCGAGTTATCACAAAATTGTATGGAAACTGAGACAGCGTCGCCAGCGGAACGTTTGCACAACTGCCACGGTCGACACGTCTCCATACAATTCCGCGATGACTCGCAAACGAATTCGTTAACAACTGCATCATCGAATTGAACACACTAGACGCTCTGTTCCGAGATATCGTGTCTGGGTGAATTGCTCGATTGCTCTTTGTATGGAGATTGACTGTATCTAGATACATTTCTGTGCTAAGTTCTCCCCACTGTCGGAATTCCGCTCCATTCAAACCAGTCGATAAGGTGACGGAGACGGATCGCGTAGGCGGACATTAAAGCAATGTTTATTTACCGAGAAAATGCCTTTCCATTGTTCTAAGGAAAACGCTTGACAACAAGTTATTTATCGATTTGTCTGTGTTTGTAATGAAAATCAAGGGCGGCCTAGTTTTTTACAGTAAGTCATAGCTTAAAGATTTATAGAGTCAACGTATGTGTGTACCCAATGAATAATTAGACGTTTAAACACTCATGAGTATTGTACAAAATCCGCCATACAGCTCATTTCATTAACCACACTTCTGTATTAATAACACTTTACATTACGCAGCAGTAACATCACGCCTGTATTCCCAAATGGGGTAGGCAGAGCACATGAACACTACATAGACAAATCCATGATTATGTCAAGGTTCGAATCCTCTTCTAGCATATTTTCCAGGTTTTAAAAGTTAAGAGGTACCTACCATAGTGACAAGTTAGCTAGTCTGTCGTCTAAATTATACTTTAACCTATTTCCTTAGTCGCCTCCTGCAACATCCATTTATCCGGAAGAAGTGGAGAGGTGTAAATAATTATTATTTAAAATTTCTATTAAATAGACAGTTCACACGGTAACGGCACACGAGATAGTGTGTAGTGTGGACTGTGGACGCAAACAATTCTCACCCTTATTTGTTTGTATTTGTCTTGATGTCTGGCATTGGTAAACATGGACCGAGTTCTATTTGGTCTACTTTTTTAAGTAGCCTTCAACGGTCCCATAGATAATAAACGTAATACTGACCTATAGTATGTTATTGGGGTTCCATTTGTGAAGCCGGGTACTCACTAACGAACCGTAACTGTAACCGTTGCATGTACTGTAACCAAAAAACATAATGACGTGTACGTGGTTCGCAAACCTCCTGCGAGCGGTACCGGTACGCGAGCGGCTTGCAGCGAGCCGATGTTTACAATGTACTCATTTCTGAACCTGAAACTGCAACACGCGTACACACTAGAACCTCGTTACTATATCACACATGTTACAGTCATGTTACAGTTACGGCTCGCTAGTGAGTACCTGGCTTTAAATGTTCAGTTTTGTCTAGGTGTTTACGTTTAGTGTGTTCTGCCTACCCCATTTAGGAGCACAGGCGTGATATTTATGTCACTGCTTACAACAACTTACTGTACTGTGTACTTATGTCGTATAACTCTTAATTAGATTCCAACACCCGGTTTTCGTGGCATGAGAGTGCAGCGGTTAGGCTAGGTGGCAATTCCGCGAAGCGGTCATATCGGGTGGGGTCACAGACTTAAATCGAAATAGATGACTCAAGTGTATGTGCTTCGCGTGCCAAAAGGGAGAGCAATGCTCTACCTTTGATGCGATTTCATTTAGTTTTGTACCACTTAGATTATGTTTAACTGTCACCTTTGAATCGGTTTCACTCGCACTATCATTACTCATCACTAAAGCACTCATGTGACGTTACAGTAAGTAGAAAAAAAGCGGTACGCTTGGTTTTCATACAAATGCAGGAACTCGCGGTATCTATTTCGATATGTCTGTGGGTGGGGTCATTGGGTGGCGCATTCGGGGTCGGCGTCCACAGACCCTGATTTAAGTAGATAAAGTAAAGTGGCAAGTTTCTTTGTTGTCCTTTTTCTTCGTCTCTTTATGCGTCTCGTTTAAAATTGTGCTGGCTGTTGACAGGGAGGTTTGTTAACAATATAACTCGCAGTTTTTCTCAGGCAGAAAGGTTTTACTTTCATTTTGGCCGTCACTAACATGTGTTTCATATGTATGAGGGTTTGCTTCTAAATTGTGTGTCGGGCTGCAACTTAAATACGATATCAATTTTATTTTAAAGTATCACACATTTAACTGCATTATCAGATTATCACATCACGTACAGCCTGCTTAGTACAGCTGAATGAGTAGAGCCCACATTGCTCTGAAATAAGGTTGTTCCGTTCGAAGCACTAGTAGACTCTAAAAAATTACAATTTTGAATGAGATTTTACACCTTAGAATTGATAATCGTTTTTCATGTCGCGTAAATAATGCCAATAGACGTCTATCAGCTCTTAAGATCAACTTTAGCGACATATTAATTTGATAGGAACTTTAAAAATTGATATCCACGTATTTAGCTATTAGTTACGTAGTTATTTTAATAAAAACTTCACCAGTAGCGCTCGGTATCGCTATGAGACTCGCACACGAAGAAAACGGAATGAAGTTTCACGGCAATACTCGTAAGACTTGGTTTTTATTTTATGAAGCCAACCACCTCCGGTCTCTGCAATAAACTAAGTTTAGCTAGCTAAACTATAGAATGTATACCTAAAAGACCTTATGTTCAAGGAAAGTATTACAATAATCTTGGAGCTCACTTCTATAACACTACCTGGAGAGAGATCTCTCTATTGGAGTCTTTCCCTCACTTGTATATATTAAAACTACACTACAGTCCAGGTTCTCTAATTTATTAAGAGTAGGCTTTGAGCTACGTATAATCTAAACACATATATGTATGTTGGCTTTAAGTTTAAGGTATGTGTGTATTGGAGGAATGTAGTACGCCGCTCAGGGGATTGTCCGGGGCTTGGTATGCGGCTATGAGACATCCTTGGCTAACCCCGGTTTATTAAATCTTAAATGCTAGTCACTGAAGTAATTAATTTAAAGATATACCTACGAAATTACAAAGAAAAGGAAGAAGAATACTTGGCTTAAGTAAATACTTATGCATTTCGCGAAATCGTTCCCGGTTCATAACTCAAATCGAAAATTCTGGATTAAAATAACGTGCGAGTTGCTTCTCGCGTGGAATAGATTGCCTGTTACTTTCCCACGTATCTAATTAGAAAGTGACAGAAGTACTATTTTGCGCTTTGTCCTGCTAAGCTGGATTGTCGCTGTTCAAATCTTCTGTCTCGAAAGTTCCACTCGACAGAAGATGACCCTGTAAGAAGAGTAAAAAGAAACAAAAGAAGTTCGGAAGACCAGCTAACAACTTTTGGAGACAGAAGAAACAAAAAAAAGTTCGGGAGACTAGCAATAGACTAACGATCGTTGATAAACTACAAAACCACTTCAATAGAGGAATAAGGATTTATCTTCTTTTAGTCGAATCAAGCCCACTTGCTTCGGGCAAATTCGTAATCTTTACACCGGTAAGACTACATCTAGCAATTCTAGCACCTCAGACTAATCCGAGATCTACCAAACCCAAGATTTACTGACTAAACCCTATGCCATCTACAAACTTGGTAAGGCCTCCTTACGCCTTTTTAGGGTTCCGTAACCAAATGGGAAAAAATGGAACCCTTATTAAATACGTCATGACTGTCTGTTTGTCCGTCCATAGTAAATTTTTAGTTTCCCATACATACTTAGAAGCTTAGTCGACTAGTCACAGTGACAATGTATTGCTCGAGAAAGAAAATCTTTGTATGTTTACAGCGTCCTGCGGTAGCCCAGAAATCAATTGGTATGACTGTACCTATGGGGCTTTATCTTCACTTAAAAAATGTCTCCTTTTTGTCTTCAGACCGGAGGGAGTACAATATGTCGTGCCTACGCGGCATAACCCTCATATTATTTTTCTGTCCAAAAGTTTCTCGTGCCTTTTTGATTTGGCCCGGTTTAGGGCGTTACTTACGCTGGGGAATATTTTTATCCCCCACTTAGGCACGAAAGGTTAAAATCCTTTGGGTCAAGGTCGAAATCGTCGTGATATATTAGGAATTTGGGAGAACTGGGATATAAATCACATATGAGCCGGCCGATGTCAGAACTTGCTCGTAGTTCAAGATCATGCGTCAGAGATTAGCTGGCGATATCGGCATCGATTGTCGACAGACTATTTATTTACATACAAAAATGATAAAGGCAACGTTTAATAATGGAGAACTATAATACGACGCTGCTGAAAAAATATTGGGAAAAATTACGCTCGAGGTTGTAGTAACTGGCGCAGTCGGTGAATGTTTAAACATACTTACCTATGTACTTCACGCTGGTTCTCAAATGGGTAGAAAAACACACAAAATGCTACTCAAACAAACTGAAATACAATTTTACGTTCTTAGTTACATGTAGCAGTTGTTACAATATGCTAGAAGTTGCAGCGATACGTGAAATTATCATGGATTTGTCTGTGTAGCGTATCGTATGCTCTGCGTACCCCATTTTGAAATACAGGCGTGATATGTGCATGAACTCGCTATTTTGATTTGTTTTATACAACAAACAGCTATACAATACATAATTTTAACACCTCGACGTCGAGCTCGTCGACGACTTTAGTTATAGAGAATAACACCACTGAGCGCCATTTGCAGATGTCATGAATCTTTGATAGCGCTAAGCTGTGTATCGCTGTGTGCATTATGCACAACTGTATAATGTTTGCGCAGTTGGAATAGGGATTTGTCATCTTACACCTAGTCTACGCTATATCTTTGTCGATATTTGCTTGCATTGTTGGGATATTTATGAGCATTATTGTATTGAACTGACCACCTGCCTACCGTGAAGTGATTGAATTTTTTATTTAAACACGCGGTAGCATGTCAATTTAAGTTCAAGTAAGTAACTACGAAACGTCAGTAGTCATGTTCAAGTACCTACTTATGTTTTGATTACATTAGATTCTATTCATTTATTTCATTATACAGGGTGTCCCAAAGTTATGGGACATGAAGGGGAAGTACCTTAAATAACGTAGATAGTGTATTTTGCTCAAAGAAGACTTTATCTTATTTTTAAAAGTTAGTAATTCTGTATTCATAGATTTTCTAAAAATTACTTGCTTCGCCTAGGAATCGAACCGACTAATATGTCAAAAAAATAATCATCCTGTTTTTATGATGCCAATCGAAAGAATAGCTAAAAAATAATAACTTTTCTTAAGTAACATAGTATTTTAAAAGAAAGGAACAACGTGAAATTAATCAGTTTAATCAAATTAAAACATACATGGAACTCTCGTAGTCAATTAAGTGAGTGTTTTTGTGTAAATAAATTAATTAAATGCTCCAAATGTGATCCATCTTGTCTTAGGCAAATCGCCAATCTCTTAATGAGTCCGCTGCTAGTTGATTTTTAATCATTTTATGGTGAACACTCGATGTGACATGGCACAAGTCTGTTTGCAACTCGCCCACGTTCTCGTATCGCTTTTTGTATAGCATATCTTTTAAGTGTAGTGTAAGGTCCGAGGATCAACAGGCAGCAAACCTATTAAGAGATTGGCGATTTGCCTAAGACAAGTAGCATTTGGAGCATTTAATTAATTAAGTTACACAAAAACACTTACTTAATTGACTACGAGAGCTTCATTGTATGTTTTTAATTTTATAAAACTGATTAATTTCACGTTGTTACTTTCTTTTAAAATACTATGTTACTTAAGCAGAGTTATTATTTTTTAGCTATTCTTTCGATTGGCATCATAAAAACAGGATGATTATTTTTTTGACATTTTAGTCGGTTCGATTCCCAGACGAAGCAAGTAATTTTTAGAAAACCTATGAATACAGAATTACTAACTTTTAAAAATAAGATAAAGTCTTCTTTGAACAAAATACACTATCTACGATATTTAAGGTACTTCCCCTTCATGTCCCATAACTTTGGGACACCCTGTATGTATAAATCAAATTATATATAGGTACCTAGTTTTCATGTCAGATACAAGTAATTCACAAAAGTAGGTACTTAAATAAAGAACAAAAGTTGACACAAATTAAGAACAGTACCTAATATCAGAAATTCAAAATGTTTATGTTTACTTTTTACTATAAGTACAGTTATTATTGCTTTTTTGTTTTTATTCGTTTGTATCTTTGTTCAAATTTTAAATTACTCTTAAAAGATTGAACCAGGTTTGTATTTTACAGAACAATAAATGAATGGTAATTTAAATACCTAACTCATTTGAATTAAAATATTTGAATAATCCAGTTCAATCATGGCTACATGTTATTCATTGAAGCAATTATTCGATAGCTGGTGATGAATGACAGTAATCTAGTAAATCATAATGGCGGACGATTCGCAACGTGGCATAAATAGTGCAGGGCGGGAGCGATCAATACGCACATGCTGGCACCACGAAATCCAAAGCAGGACGTTAAAATTTAATATTGAGTTCGTATAACAACAGACAAAAGGGTAACTTGTGTGGTGTCGGGCTTAGAGTACCTAACACCTGTCCATTTCTTCCATTGTCGTAAGAGCTAGCAACCTATCACTATTATACCTCTTCCATATATTCTTAAACCTAAAATTATGCTAGAAGTGGCGAGGCGTGAAATAGTCATGGTTTTGTCTATAGCATGTTTCGTGTGCTCTGCCTACCCCATTTGGGAACACAGGCGTGATTATGTGTATGTCGTAAGAGGCGACTAAGGATAAAATAGGTCTAGGGTGTCATTTAGGCGTGGAATTACAGGGGTTACCCGTGTGGTGCCGGGTTAGAATAGCACCTCCCCCTTTCTTCCCGTGGCTGTCGTAAGAGGCGACTCTGGGAAAGGGTTATTGTATTGTGGGCGATGGGCTAGCAACCTGTCACTGCAATATCACGTTTAACTATCTGGTTACCCTGAAATTGCTAAACGTGGCACTGGATTTTTGAATTCATGTGCTCTGCCTATCCCTCTTGGGAATACAGGCGTGAGGATATGTATGTATGTATGTATTACAGGGGTGGTGTATATTTGTATCTTTTTATAAAGTTCCGTTCCACAAGGAACCCTTGTTTTTCTAGATATTATACTCCTATTATCATCAGAGGGGTTTGTTATACCTACCCTGTATACATAAACATCACGCCTGTAATTGCAAATGGGGTAGGCAGAAGATACGCAACGTCACGTTGACAAAACCATGACCGACACTTTCAGCACATATTAGGTTTGAAAATACTTAGACTTAGAAAGACGAAAGAAGTATAATAAATAGTGACAGGTTACAAGATATGTAATACTGTTACGACAGCGAAATTTCTTTGGGAAAATTTTATGGAATCCGAACCTTGTTCACAAACCGTGATTGTATACTAAAGGGTAATCTTAATCTCTAATCAATCTTCTAAATATATACAAGGAGAAACTGACTGACTGACTGACATATCAACGTGCGTTGATAAGCCTAAACGGTTAAATACATATGTAGGCACTTGAAATTTGGAAGGGACGTAGCTTAGGTACCGGAGAGGTGCACTAAGAAAGGAACTCCCGAAATTCCCACGGGAACGGGAATTAGCTGGAAAAAGCGATGCATAAATTTATTCTCAGCTTCTACTTAAAAATCTTGCCAAATTTATTGCCGACCGCTAGTGAAGACAGCTGCGGTTTTACAGTTCCGAATAAATTGTAGAAAGCTCCAATTTATCGAAAATTCCAGTGATTTCGTTACATTTTATTACTTGTCTTGTATCTCGTGCGGTGTCGGGTCTAGAATTATACATCTCCATTTCTTCCGTGGATGTCGTAAGAGGCGACTAAGGAAATATATTATTATGATGCTTTAGGCTCGCAACCTGTCACTTTAAATTATACAACCTCTTCCATCTCTTTTCAAACCTCAAACCTCTATGTCACGCTTCGTGTGCTCTGCCTACCCCTTTAGGGAATAGAGGGGTGAGTATGTGTATGTCTTATTGTTATACTTAATGGTAACAGCGGCTAATGTTATTATTATTAATTACTTACGTCGCGTAAGCCCATCGAGCCCCTTCGTCTCGGAGTAGGGTGGCCAGCCGCTCGGACTTCGTGGAAAATGAGAATGACTGGATGTTTTTGGCATATATGAAACAGATAGAAATATTTGAGAGGATTATCTCATTTTTCATCTTTATTCATCGTTTATAAGAATAGGTAGATCTTTTGTTAAAGGTGTGTCGAAATCTTTGGAGTGAGGTGTGGTTAGCAATTAGTAGGTACATTTGTTACATGTTAAAATGACGATGCTGTTAATTAAATGCTATTTGAAAATTTGCATAGAAGTAACATCGTTTGTCCTAAAATCATTTGCCCGAACTGTTTTGTCCTAATGAGCAGTAGCCTTAACGATCTATAGCTATAACATTCATTTTCCATAATTCAAATATTGTCAGAAATCAAATAGGCTAGGTTAGGTTTGTTTTATGACCATACATAGTGGAGCGTCAACACAACCGTTCCTATAATAAAATGTTTGTGAAAACTAAAGATATGGCATGTGAGTATTAGGATAAATGATCATTATGACATAAAACGTTAGGGAATGCATAAACACTTTAAAAAACGTTACGGACCCAGATACAGATCCCGCTCAGAACACAAAAAAAAAATACGCGCCCTCTAGCGACGGAATCAACCTTTACCAGTGAGATACTTCTACAAAACAAAAGAAAGTCCGAGGCAATGGTAACCCTACTCGGCCTTCCCCTATCGACGGGCCTACTTCACGACCGCTTCGGGTCAAACTGCGAAGTTACTTACCAGTCTTACCACCATTAGTTCATGTTGACACGGCGCACTCCACAGACTTATATCGAAGTAGATGACTCAATTGTACTTCGCGTGCCAAAGAGGAGCCAAAAGGGAGAGCAATGCTCTACCTTTGACGCGATTTAATTTAGTTTTGTACCACTTAGAAAGTTTATCTGCCTAGAGACAGGACAACTTGAATAATGCGGCGTCACCTTTGAATGGTTTCACTCGGACTATCGATTCCTATTACTAAAGCGCTCATGTGACGTTACAGTAGGTAGAGGCAAAGTGGCACGCTGGGTTTTCATACAAATGCAGGAACTCGCGGTGTCTATTTCGATATAAGTCTGTGGCGCACTCTGATAAGCCGTCAAGCGTGTATAATTTACACCGCCTTAGTCAGCGATTCTGCTTTTCACTATGATTCTGCTTTGTTAGCATGTTTGATATCAATCTCAGTGCACACGTAATCTAGGAATCTAGTTGCTTTCAGCTCGGCTCTATTACGTATCTGTATTGCTTCTAGCGTATTCAGGAGCTTCGTATTGGGTAAATAATACCTTTCTATTTCTTGTGTTACTGGCGTAAGAAGCGACCAAGAGGAGGTTTAGATATGCATTTTACACCTTATGTTTTAAAGGAAGAACGAAGAAAACTGTTAATACAATTTGGCATAGTTACAAACAATGTTAATTTCATTATTGTTGATCTAATCTATAGTACTCCTCTACAGACGAATATTAAATGCTATGCAGTATAATAAGTACCAGTGACAAAAAGCACCAAAACGACCGCACTTACCGTTATGTTGCGACGAACCGCAAAGCTGAATTCACTGGTTAGCTAAAACTAGACGAAAAATAAATTTATAAAAATACACATTGCCAACAATTCAACTTGCAAATATCACATCAGAAACGAAACAACATTAAGCAATTTGAGAGACAGTGATAAGCTGATAAGTAAAAATTAAATAAAAATACCTACCCAATAACTTTGATGAGAGTGGTCCCTTATTATTGATCTCGGTAAAGAGCAAAATGAAAAAGGAAGACTAGATGCGCTTCAAAATAAAAGCAGAGCGAATCAGTCGCACAAACAACGTTAAACATCCCACGTATGAAAACGAGAAATAGAGCGAAAGTAATTGAATGTGTTATCTGTATTTGCAGCTGCAAATTTGCAATACGATTTTTCCGTGCTAACAAAACTACATCAATAACGTCATTGTTTTTATAAACAGTTTCTATCTCCAGTTGCTTTATTTTCCAAAATGGTATCAGAGACTATGTAGTAAATGTACGTTGACAATCTTTATACTTTATATCTTTATACTTTATACTTTAGCAGCGCGTGCCTCGGAAATGTGATCTTCACTAGATGGCTCTAAGTTTCATAGTAAACCTATGAGAGTGAGATCTCACTTATAGCTACAACAGTGAAGCAAGTACAGATATTGAAACGAACACAAGTATTTAACGTTTGAAAGTCTGTTTCTTAGTGGGAAACAATACATGTTAGTTATTACCCATCAGAATAAAATAAATACACTAATCAACAAATTACCGAAAACTGGCAACATTTCTCGTATTAGACTCAGCCAAATTTTAGGCAAGGAAACAGGATTAGTAAATATTAAAGTGGCGCTTGCTTATCAAGTTTCAACGTCGCTGCTTAGTTCGTACATTACAATCTAACCAATGCGGTACGAATAAGTTAAGTCGTGCCAGAGACAACAATGGGTACAGCAACAGTAAATTGGCAAAACTTGCCGAATACCACAGATCTAAATATTAAGACGTGCAACTTCAAGGCAACAACTTCACTGCAAGTGGAATTAATTCAGGACTGCCAACCAGTGCATAGCTGCGAGCTAGGGTTGGCTACTGACCCGGATTTGTTCCTTTCAGAGGATACTCTGTGGCACGTGGTAGACGGTATAGACGTCACGAAAACCTGGAAAGCGACACATTTAAAAAGTTCTCCAAAAAGTAATAAGATCGTGTACGCTGTAAAATAATCTGGTCGTAATCATTTGAAAGTCTAGCTTGCATTGATGGTGTTTGTATCCATATTTACAGACACACATACATATTCACACGCCTGTATTCCCAGGAGGGGTAGGCAGAGCACATGAATTCAAAAATCCGGTGCCACGTTTAGCAAATTAATGGTAACCAGATGGTCAAACGTGATATTGTGGTGACAGGTTGCTAGCCCATCGCCCATAATACACCAACCCTTTCCCAGAGTCGACTCTTACGACACCCACGGGAAGAAAGGGAAAGTATCCATAATTATTTTTGTTATTTTCAAAATTACTTACATACGGCCTAAAAATGCAAAAGTAACTATCTTTCTGTTACTTTTTCACACTTCGACCGCTGGTCTAATTTGAAGGAAATTTGTTATGGAGATAGTATGAGTCCCGGTGAAGGGCATAATGAATAATACATAGGTCTACGCAGACTGGGTATCGTGCGCAATAGCTACTAGCATTTTGTTTCAGATTGCTGAAACTCATTAAAGTTTATGCTAATATTACTATAGTGTTCTCAGAAGTTCGCTTCAATAAAACTTCAAGTGCTACATTAAATATAGAAAAAACCTTACTTTTTCATACACGTAGCTATAACGGTGGATTCATAAAAGTTAGAAAAATTTAGGACAACTTTTTATAAAAAATATACCTACTGTGACTCGATGTTGAATTGACAACCCTAGACAGATATATCCATTTCGTATTCGCGTAATAATAATACTTCAACGACCTATCAAAGCGCAGTGCTAGAATAGTTACACTGAAAACAGTATGGATTTTGAATCTGTTCGTACAAGTACTTACTATGTCAGAATGTGAATTGAAATTGAACTATGCGAGGCTAAAATAGCGAATTTTATTATTTACTTAACATGTTTATTTCAATAAGTATCTACTCGTCTGGTAAAGTATTATAATGTTCTATGAGGTCTTACGGACAAAAGCTGTTCTACTTTTTAACCGACTTCAAAAAGGAGGAGGTTCTCAATTCGACCTAATTTTTTTTTTTTTTTTTTTTT
>BHDV01014233.1:160483-170943 GCA_005406045.1 Adoxophyes honmai
CGTTCAAACAAACAAACAAACTCTTCAGCTTTATTATATTAGTATAGATTTGAAGTCGGTTTTTTTTTGTTTAAAATTATTAATGATGTTTTTCACACTTTTATGTCATATAAAATATTTATTCAGTACTAATTTTCTGTGTCGATGTTAAATTATTTGATTAACCCGTATCTCCCGTATCTCAATTTTTTCCACAATCTAACTAACGGACTAATTTAGAAGGATATATTTTTAACACAGTACACATTAGACTAGGTACAGATGTAGTGAGAAACTATTTTCCTTCGTAAATGTTCGGAAAAGTTCGTATTTGTCGTTTTATTACTTAAAACAATTCCAATTATTATTTAAAACTGGATATTTACCATGTATTTTACGGAATGAATTTTACCTTTAAAATGGGTTTCTAAGCCATTTGAGAGAAAACGATAAATACGAAGTTTTCCGAACATTTACGAAGGAAAATAGTTTCTCACTACATCTGTACGCCTACATTTTCCGAACTTATCTCAGACCTCTGTAATTCCTTTCTCGGTACACACGTCTCCTTTATGTGCGACGCCCACTCCAAACATCTAGACCTAAAATTATAATTTTAGGCCCACGAGAATTCAAGTTTCGACGACGCTACGCTTTTTGACATCTTCAATATGCGAGAAAACTGGAACGCCTTAATATTTTATATTGCTAAGTCATGCTTCGCACTCGCGTATCCTTTAACTGAATATCGGGAAATTGTGCTATTAGATGTGAAAGAATGTTTATATGTTTCGATACATCGATCACGTTTAACCATCTGGTAAGCCTGGAAATGCTAAACGTGGCACTGGATTTTCGAATTCATGTGCTCTGCCTACCCCTCTTGGGAATACAGGCGTGATAATATGTATGTGTCGGAGGGAGACTACGGATTAGGCGGATAGCTAGTTATCATCCGCCATTCTTTATAATTCACAGACAAACAATACAGATTGGTATTCGATATGAAACGTGGGGAATTCTGGCTGGCGTTCCTCTCCAGTCTGCCCTCAAGACTGTTCCCCATTTTCCAACAAACCAGACCACTCCCAAACGATGACAGCTGTCAATGTCCTCGTTTGACGTCTCACATGATACCATAGAGATTTCGCACTATCGAAGCGCCACCTCCTCGACATAATGTATGTATGATACATTGTGAAATAGGTATAACATAAGCATTTTGCTTGTATTCTCAAAAGGCAAGACCATCTCTCGTTTTGTAGCCACTACCTATTTGTTCAATTTAAGGTCTAAAAATAGATGAATCTTTATTCTCCATGTTCTTAAGCCGAAACCACACGGGGAACATATCATACCTAATATAAATCGATTGCTAGTAAATATAACACTTAATCTATCCTTCGATTTGAAAACCTCGATAGGTTTTCCGTACAACGATAATCTAGAATATTCTCAGAACCTGTCTTTATGTACAGTCAGACTCTGATACATGGTTACACTTTGGTACTTTGTCACTGTGATCGCAGTGACAATTTCATGCGAGAGTTCAAATATGAGGTTAATTAGAAAAGGTACTAAAGTGTATACATGTATCAGACGCTGACTGTACTTAGGTCTTTAAGAATACCTGATATCTTCCAAGTTACGCTATTTTCGTTTTACTTCGAAGAGGCCCGAATTGCCCTGAAACTTTGCAAGAACTTTACCAACATTTATTGTTCATTAGTCGTTTGAGAAACAAACTTTCACTAAAACATAATTGTTAAAACTTCTGCCACGAACTTTGGTTGATTTAAAATAACGTAAGCACCTAAATGTAAGTACCTACTTTCTCGCGCCTCACAATCATCCGCCTTAGCGCGACAGGGCGCGAGTAGAGATACGCGCGAGATAGACTATACCTGTCACTGTCTAACTAGAAACGTCAGAAAATGACAGGTAGATTATCCCGCACGCGATGCGACTAGAGCATGTTGCCGTGCTAAGGTACACACTTGCTTCACATTTTTTTACTAAAGTAAACTGAGACGCTGCCCCACCTCATACTTACATGAACCAGTTTAAAATAACTATCCACCCACGTCAGATTAGCGGAGCTACTTTTCCCCCGTCCCATATTTCCCACGCGTGGGCTCAGCAAATATCCACCTCGGTATTAGGCGACTTTTACGGACAGTGACTGAGAAACTACTTGTGCATCCTCCCTGTTCAAATTTGCAGTAGATAAGTAACATACATAACATGTCCTTCAAATTTCTCCTAGCCCGCCCACTAGTGGCTTTCATAGTCATTTTTGTTAAAAGTAGCTTTAATCTTTTCCCTTTTTGTGTTCACTGTATGGAGCACAACACGTCGCTTCCCTCTTCACTGTAAGGATGAATTCATGCCATACATTACGTAGGGTGATTTAGCCAGTTTACCGGCCCCCCCGGCTATCGGCCATTTCATCGTTATAATGCAATAATAAGAAAACTTTACCTTACCGTTTTAAAAAAACACTTTTCTCGAATAAAGTGTTTTATCACCTACGCCTCCTAAAATTATTAAGTTAATATCGCTTCAAATGTCTCGTCAGCGCGTGAACCAAGATTAACCGATGTAAACGAGTGTCAAAATTAGCAAAAAAATAGTGGGTGACATTTTATTGAAGGTAGGATAAATTGTTGTTTCCTTGGTTTTTGACATATTGTTATTACTTGTGCGCGTAGTTTATTAGTTGAAGTAATACTATTCTGAGTAAAATCTGTAAAATAAACAGTAAAATCGTTTAAAATGTGGTGGTCGGATTACTGGATTCCAATTAGTCATGTAACTTAGCCATCGGCCCCCCGGCCGATAAGTCACGCATGGGTCCTTATTTTGGATTAATTATTTTCACTACTAAATGAGAACCTATCATGTAAAAGTGCCGTTAAATGCTTATTTTGATACAAGCTCAGTATTGTATTTAGATGTCGGCCGCATGCTTCTTAACAAAAACATCGTTAAAATTGTCTTTCCATTGTTTCGAATTTGACGGCCGATAGCTAAATTTTATTAAACCACTTATCGGCCCAGCTAAATTAGCGTGGCCGGTAAACTGCAACATTTGGCTGAGTTTTCGGCCGTCAATAAAAAAGCTAAATAAATTTATCTTATCGAACTATTCTTTAAATCAAATTTTGTCTACGTTTGGATGCAAGTGTAAAATAACCATTTTTGTTCGTTTTACGTAAACAGATTTTAAAAGGAATAGTTTAAAAGAATGGCCGAAAATAGGTACAAATATTTTTAGCTATCGGCCACGCAGTGAAATATCCGAAAAAATCAAAAAGAAAAATAAAAAGTAAAAAAACAGTTGAAAAATCGAAATTCAAATTGTAGGTGAAGATGAAGCTTTAAATTAAAAGAAAATTTGGCAAGTGTTATAAATCAAGAAGAATATATTAATGATTACGATTGATTTGTTCTTTTTAAAATGAATCTTATCGTTTATGAAATAAGACTCATTTTAGGAACGCAAACTAGTGGCCGATAGCTGGTTAAATAAGCGGCCGTTATCTAGAACAGGCGGCCGATAGCTGGCTAAATCGCAGTTTTCTGATATTTTTACTAATAAAAAATAAACCATGCTTTTGATGGCCAAAAAAGGTACAAAATCAAAAACGGCAATATATTATTAGTTTATATAAATTACCGCAAATATTTTTTTTCGAAAAGATCATTAAAAAAAATGCATCTGAACTCAAAATTTCACTTAAGTGGCCGATAACTGGCTAAATCACCCTATTCATCTTGAGTTTTTGTCATTTGTTTTGTCTGTTGCCGAGAGGATTCAATTATACGACTCTCTGAGGCCCAAACCGTAACAATAGTCCGCTGCTTACTGAATAAATATCAATGCTCCACAAATATTTCAAGCTGAGGTTAAAGCCTCAGAAGGGTCATCAAAAATGGTCATTAGACTGTATTCATATGAAATTATAATAAAGAAGGTCTCTGGTTTTTGAATATAATGAAGCAAAAGCCAACGAATCCTGAAAATGATTGAAGCTGAATTAAAACAAAGTGCGAGCGCGCGGAGGCGGCCCGCGGCCGTCTTTTTGTTCGCAGACTTTAATTAAAAGCCTTTCCACCATTACGTTTACCCACACTTAATTTAAGCGCCCTCAGACACCTAATGAAATCAACATTATTGATTTTAACGATTAAACTTATGGTTTCCTTTAGGCGTTGATAATTTTCCGCCACTTTATTGCAGGGGTACCTATTTCAACAACGCGTGGGTTGTTTCTAATGGCGCCGACCTAAACTTCTGCAGTATTTTATGAAAACTTTGTTTTAAAGCGTGTTTTCAGTTGGCAATGCGAGAAGACATTGTAGCCACTTTAACAAATTGAAAAGAGTTGCTAACAAGCGTTACCACAGCACTTGTATTACATATTAATGCCGACCGCAGAGCCGTACCCGCTCGCGTTACTAGTTGTTCTCACCGCTTCTCATTAGATGCCATTAGTAGCGGCGTTGTTTGTTTATAGTTAACTCGTAGTTTCTGTTTTGACATTACCGTGGGAAGGGAGGCTGCTCGCCCACATGTTGGAAGGCGAGCTACAGCTTAAATAAGAAACAATCTACTCGAATACAAACAAACTTGGGAAGCGAGTACGTTCACCGCATGCAGATTGGCTGAAGAATTTGTAGAGCGTTCACAGGAGAATATTCACTGGGATACTGTTTAAATTTG
The DNA here is from genome assembly GCA_005406045.1 of Adoxophyes honmai. Taxonomy (NCBI): domain Eukaryota; kingdom Metazoa; phylum Arthropoda; class Insecta; order Lepidoptera; family Tortricidae; genus Adoxophyes; species Adoxophyes honmai. The sequence continues at coordinate 165,189 of BHDV01014233.1, forward strand.
GTTCGTGTTACTCGACTTGCAATTTCCTGCTTTCATGAGTTTTGCGTGCTCTAGGGGTCAGGTTGTATGGCCAGAAAATGATGCCCAATTATAAGCTAGCACCGGATTGGCGGGTGTAAATCTGAACTGACGTTAAATAGGGCGGGGATACTTTAAGCTGGTTTCATTAGTTAATATCGATAAAAAAAACATAGAGAATAAAGCCACTAGAAAAACGATGCTGGCCACCCATTCTTTGAAACCATTAGTGGCTTGTCACTTATAAATGTCAACCGTAACTGTCACAGAAACTGTACAGAATTAATAACCATAGAGTAGACAATAGACAATTTTAACATGGTTCTCGTGGAATAGCGATTACCGATTTCCTCGCAAATGAAATCATGAGCGGCATATAGTCTAATTTCACAATGTTTATCTGCCACTATTGATTGCGATACAGCCTGCGTAACAATTAATGCACAAATAGCGGATTACTAATTCAATCGGATATTTGTGACTGTCACAGACTTTTATCGAAATAGATACCGCGAGTTCCTGCATTAGTATGTAAACCAGCGTGCCACTTTTTTTCTAACTACTGTAACGTCACATGAGCGCTTTAATGGGAATTGACAGTCCGAGTGAAACCGATAGGTGACGCCGAATAATTCAAGTTGTCCTGTCTCTAGGCAGTTAAACCTAAGTGGTACAAAACTAAATGAAATCGCGGCAAAGGAAGAGCATTGCTCTCCCTTTTGGCTCCCTTTTGACACGCGAAGTACATACACTTGAGTCATCTATTTCGATATAAGTCTGTGGTGACTGTTCTGGCGGCGCTCGGCGGAGGCCCAATCACGCGGAATTACGATAATGACAGCCGTTTAATCCACTCTGACGAGATTTACAATCCGTAGCTAGCAGCGATTGTTTATTTTGTTTTGTATGGAAGTGATTTACAAATTATCTTTTACCTACGATAGACTGAGTGGCTATTTTTCTTGAGTAAAGCATCGTGCGTAACGGTTGGACCGATTTAGTCGATTCTTTTTTGTTGTGTTTGTTATTGTCAGGAGGAGGTTCTTGAAAAAAAATATGTAAAAATAGTAAAGGATAAAATTAGAAAAATTTAGTATGCTTAATAAACTCCGTTATATTCACTGTAATGATTTTCTAATGTAGGTACACTTATGGTGTTTATCATAGGTAACTTTGACAGAATACATAGGTTATAATTTTTTTACACATTATATCAATTAAATTCAGTATAGTTAGGATTTTTATCAATGGTAGTGCTGTTCTATGGCACTCTAGTGAAATAAAATGGATACATCGTATCTCTATAAGTTTATTGCGACATTATTTCGCCTCAATTTGTAGTGCGAGTTTATTATTGCTCCCGATAATGGGTCATAAATTGGCCTGAAACATGTCTAGTTAATCTCAGTATAAATGTACGTTTTTATAAAACCTGAGTGTACGTTTTATATTGCCAGTAATATTTAAAGAAACTAGGTATTTTACAACGGAAATGTAATAAAATTGATTATGATATGCATGAGCCTCATAAACACTTTCTGTCATAAATAAAGTGGATGAAATATTTGATCGATTCCAATTTCGAGGGCTATTTCGACTCGAATCGATCCTACATCAGGTCTAGATTTACTTAATGTACTGTATGTCTGAACAGGCAGAATCCATTACCAAATGGATTGCCTTGGGGCTCTATTTCTGTCTGACAATGGATACGACGAATTCATAGGAATTAGCGTCGCCATATTGTCACAAGGCAAGATTATATGTAAATCACGTCTGTGTTCTTAATTGGGGTAGGCTGAGCACACGAAACTCTACATAGACAAAAACTATTTTACATTTTGTGGCTACTTCTACCATATTTTCAGGTTTTAATTTAGTTGGTATAATAGTGACAAGTTGCTAGCGTGTCGTCTAAATTAGTCGCCTCTTACGACATCCATAGAAAAGTGTTGAAATTTAGAAGTGTTTTTCTAAACCCTACACAACTCGCACCTCTGAATTTTTCGAAATTTATGTGTGATATCGAATTTGATATTTATCACGAGCTATTCGGCGAAGGAAAACATCTTGAGGAAACCTACGCACAGCGATGAAGTAATTCAACGTTGTGTGTGAAGTTCCTAATCCGCACTGGGCCCGCGTGGGAACTATAGCCCAAGGCCCAAGCGCTCTCATACTGAGAGGAGGCCTGTGCCCTGCAGTGGGACGTATATAGGCTGATGATGGTGATGATAAATTAATTAACGCAGGTATTATTATCTAAACGAACGAAAACATGATTACTTTTTATCCTCGATGAAGTTCCTCCCGCCTCAGAATGTTATCAAAGAAAATCTAAAGTTTCCGAAACTTTAGCAAGCTTTATAAAATATGCGTGAACATACGCAGCGTAGAATACAGATATAGCAATCGTTATATTATTATCTCAATAAAACCTAAGTTACCTACGTAGTCGTGAAATGAGCAGTAAAAACCGGCCAAGTGCGAGTTGGACGTGCGCAAGAAGGGTCCCTAGGTAAATGAAAGGTAGGTATCCGGGTTATGAAGTATTAAAAAACTACTTAAGTACCTACTAGATCTCGTTCAAACTAATTGTTGGTGGAAGTTTACATGGTGTCGCATCATATATTTTTTCAGTTCTATCGTTCTCTTATTTTAGAAGTTAGAGGGGTGGACGCATTTTTTTACAACTTTGAAGGTAAGTATGTATCTCTCGCGCAAACTACCTACCTATTCAGTTAAAAAAACAATATCATTATTAGGACACTCAAAATCGTTTTTGGAGACCTTTCCATATATCCTTCAACCCCAGAAATGTGTTGTTTTTTTTCTACTTTTGTGTGCAAACCTTAATGTGGTTCACACAATACATCTACTTACTAAGTTTCAACAGCTCTCATAGTTCCGGAAAAAAACTGGTTGCGACATACAGACGGACAGAAAGACATGACGAATCTTTAAGGGTTCCGTTTTTCCATTGGCTACGGAACCCTAAAAATGATATAGATTCGCAGAAGATACTAAAGACTCAGTATTCAATGGACATTAGAACGGTGTAGTCTCATTTTGTTGGTCTATAAACCTTCCACTGGAACAAGTCTCGATAGAGGAATCTGAGCGTTATGGTCAATAAAAGGGAACAGCGACGTTTCGGCGTTTACGGCTCGTAATACCCGGCTGATTGTTCTAGCCATAGACTTATAACGAAATAGATGACTCAAGTGTATGTAGGTACTTCGCGTGCCAAAAGGGAGAGCAATGCTCTTCGTTTGACGCGTTTTTATTCAGTCTTGTACTACTTAGATTAGATTTAACTTCCTAGAGACAGGACAACTTGCATAAGGCGGCGTCACCTTTGAATTGGTTTCACTCGGACTGTCAATTTCCATCACTAAAGCGGTCATGTGACGTTACAGTAGGTAGAGAAAAGTGGCACGCTTGGTTTACATACAAATGCAGGTACTTGCGGTATCTATTTCAATATAAGTCTGTGGTCCTAGCCGTCACTCCGCCGCGAATATTTCTGTTCTGCGGCTTAAATAATTCAGCGTAAACAGCCTCCGATGCCGAGTACAGATTATACGTGTAGTAAATAAATGAATGTAAGGCTCCAAGTGTCGTCATTACGATCAAAACACGAAACTCTCGTCTGCGTTAATAGTTAATACGCATCGGTTAGTATGTGAAATAGTCATGGATTTGTCTATGTAGAGTTTCGTGGGTTCTGCCTACCCTACTTTGAAATACAGGCGTGATAGACCTGTTAAAAAAGTAAAGTAAAAAATAAAAAGTAATTAATTAAAATAAAAACATGATATTTGTAACATTATTTGGCGGCCACCGCACCAGTTTCGCGAGACGACACGTGCGGGATAGTCTAGCTGTCACTTTCTGACGTGTCTAGTTAGACAGTGACAGGTATAGTCTATCTCGCGCGCATCACTACTCGCGCCTCGTGCGTGCGCGCGCGTGTGTGTGTGTGTGTGTGTGTGTGTGTGTGTGTGTGTGTGTGCGTGTAATTCAGCCCTTGCGTTAAGCAATTACGTCCTCGGCTAGTCAGTTAGTCTGGTAGTATTGTAGTCTGGTCGCGTTAGCCAGTACACAGTTCCTTCGTTTATGTATGTAAATAAAAACAAAATTGAATTACACCGTCATTATTGCATGGAAAGTAATCACAGTGCTACTGAACAGGAAATCTCCGAAACAAAGTCTTAACAGGGGATCAAATTAACTAAGCGGTGCTGGCTCCCGGCTTAGTTTTTAGGAGTTTTCGTTCCCGCCCTCGGCAGTTGTCGGGGATTGTAACTTGATAGCGGACGAAGAGTTCGGAAAATGACAGCACTCTTAATTAAGAGGAATGTAATTTAAAACTACTGAAGGCTTGACGGTCATTCCGTACAGTCCCCAGCACCAATATCTGACACAAGAAGTCTGCATAAAATACGGTATGACTCTATTACTAGGACTTGTCAGATATTTTTGCATGCTCCGCTATGGCAGATAATACTAGCAACTGTCATACAATTACGCCTGTCTTCCCAAATGGGGTAGCGTGATATTATGTAGACAAAACTATGACTATTTCACACTTCGCTGCCATTTTCAGCATAATATTAGGTTAGGTTTAAAAACAAATTGAAGAGGTGCATAATAGTGACAGGTTTCTAGCTTGTCGCCTAAAGCATACTTAAACCTACTTCCCTAGTCGCCTCTTACGTCATCCACGGAAGAAATGGAGAGGTTATATTCAAATTATAACCCGACATCACACGGGAAATGCTGATATACTTACCTGTTTTTAATAAAAAATGCTTATAAATATTCGTTAAAAACAGTCGGAGAGCGTGGAAGGTTATTTCAGAAATGTTTAATATAAAAGTTGAGCCGAGTCTGTCGGTACGCCGGTATGATTATTTTTTCAGAGCACATGCGATACATGTGGCCTCGGAAGCCGCTAATGCCGTACGAAAGCCGCAGACAGCCTGAACCTGATATATGATTTAACATTCAACAACGCCAGCGAAAGACTTAACGGAGTTTAAAGTTAAATTATTATGAGCACGCGGGCTCGATTGTTGCGCAACTGTTTCGGAGCGAATACCTGAACCGCGTTTTATTCCGAAGATTTTAAATTAAGAACGGAACGTGTTCTCGACTCAAAAAGATGCGTCCAGAACTTTCGAAATTCAAACTGTTCTGTCAAACAAAATTAAAACGGCGTTATCTAACTCGGAAGTTCGAAGATTTAAATTGGAGACTCAGGTTCAGGGATTGCGCGTAATCGTTTTAAAAGGGATAAAAGTTTGTTCGGGTCCCATTTGCATTTTTATTTCGCTTCCTTAAGTCCTGGACTGAATTTCCGCGACTACAAAGCGTGCTTTTAGTGGAAAAATTAATCACTCGGCGTGTCGCGGACGGAGTGAAGACATTCAAGTAAACAAGGTGGGCTGTCAAAACCCCGATTTGCCGCGAACGGGGATGATTGAAGACAATGAATACTTTGTCCTTTCAAGTGCTGGCCGACAGCCAAAGCGATTTTGTTTCTTCGCTAAAAAATGGATTCCCATTAAACACTTTGGGATTTACGAAAACACATTTCCAGGTTCCTAAAAATTAAAAAACTCGACATTTTAAGAATGAAATATTTTTTAAGATAACGTCACCTGTAATATGAATTAATGTAACCGCCAAAATGACGAAAATGAGTTAAGTATACAGTTCGACTGCAAATTTT
>BHDV01014233.1:177241-192569 GCA_005406045.1 Adoxophyes honmai
AGAGCCTCAATATGCAAATATTTACAAAACTTCCAGCTGGGTATCTCGAATTCCGAGGTGATTTCCTAACCTTATTAGACTATTTTGCATCTTTTCTATCATGTTGAATACTCTTAAAAAGTTCATTTTGAAAACAAAATGTCACAAGTTCTGTTCATTTTGCATTATGATTACTTGACATTGTTTTATTATCTGATGCAACTCAATAATTTCAGAGGCTACTTGCCTGTAGAGAAACAAGCTTTTTATCAGATAAAAGTCCAACAAGTGGATTTGGATGACTCAGATACATTAGATATGAAATGATTTGGGTTAAACCGAAAGTCAACACAAAATGTTATTGCTCATTCTTAATAATTTCATGTCTAAAGTTTACCTAATATGACTTCAAAAACTATCTATGTATTAGACTATCCCACGCGCGACGCGACTAGAGCGTGTTGTCGTGCTAAGCCTGCTGCGGATCAGCAAGTACCTATGTGTATGGGGCCAACATTCTATTATTTCATTAGATAGTCTGCTTACAAACCTAGTTTTGTGCATGTTAATGATCAACTGATAACAAATTGTTAAGCTGATAATGAGATTACTGCCAAAATGTACAAAAAAACTGTAATAAACACTTACGTTCTTGGTCTTCCAGCATCTGCATAGAACTGCCTTTTCGGTGATGTCTTCAATATCAACGAAGTCAACAACTTTGTCTATATCCTTCCTGACGCAGTGGTTCACATGGCCATTGCCACCTGCCTGTGCTTTCTTCACCGTCTGATAGGAATAGTAGGAAATACCACCAACCACTAATGTTGGAGGTACCAGGGCCAGCCAATCCTTTACTGTAAACATAATAGGTAAATAAAATAAATATACACTTAAACGTGAAACAAACTGTTGAGTGGAGAGTAAAACAGGCCATTAAATTACTGTCAATAGAAGTATTCGGTTAAGTCCCGAGGATTAGTAATGCATCTATCGGTATCAGGCAACTATAGGTTTTTGCCTTACATCTGGTGACAAGAAGTGTTCTTAACTGCTGATTAAAAATATTATATTTTGTGAATCAATCATTTTCTATTTAAAATTGTGATTGGTGTGACAAGGGTCATCACACATAAATTAATAGATATAATTTTACTCATATACACAAATTCAGTTGCAAATATAGAACAGGATTTACTTCAAATATGGATGCAAAAGTGTGCAGAACACAATATTCTCATCTATGGCAACCAGTTTTGCTAACTTTTGCACTAATGAAGCGTGTTTGAGCATCACATAATAATTTTTTTCATTAGAATGCATTAAATTTCATATCAATTTTGCGACACTATACGTTGTCGGTTTAGGTAGTTAAATCAATGTAAACAATCTTGACGTGTCTTTTTATTTAAACGTACACTTTATAAATCGAAATCTTTACATTTTACAATTTTGGTATGAAAAAATCTTTTACTTTCATGATTGAATTGTATAGTGTAACGATTTTCATTTTTAGACTGTGTATTTCAATAAAAAGACATGTCAAGATTGTTTATATTGTTTTAACTACCTAAACCGACAACATATAGATATGAATTCAAATAAATATAATTATCCAAAATTAAGAGAATGTTAGTGTAATTGTAAAGTGAACTAAAACATGGGTGACATCCCTAATTTATAAGCACTCAGGATAGCAAGAGTTGTAAAAACAAACAATGACTTTAGTTAAAATGCCATGGTAGATAACCTTATAACCGTAAATAATATCATGCTGGTTTGGAAAAACATTTAACATAAAATCATGCCGAAAACATTGGCAAAGCACATGGCAGCAATCAGTTACATAACTTTCATGGCTACACTAACAATATGCAGCAACTAACAATAATTCAGAACATGACAATGTGCTAATCTGACTAATGTACAAAATTAATTATGTACAAGTTTAATTATCTGAATTCCATCATCATTACAAGAGCTGTTTAGTTCATAATTAAGAACTTGAGAATTGCAAATTGTATTTTTCCTAAATAGCGTGCTGCTTGAGGTTCTGAGAGTGCACTGTAATGATACTTAGGTAACACAATCAAAATGAAAGTATGTCATGGCATTGAGTGTGAAATGACGATGATTAAAGCTTCAATTCTCATAGTTTCCGATAAATATAACGTGTACAATCCAAGTATTTGAATAATTATTATGCTACTTTACTTACCTCCAAGATGAAACCAACCACCGATTGAATCTGGAATCGGCAAACCGGCCAAGTAGTTAGGAATAGTAACTTTCACTAAATTAGAGATTAAATACATTTTCACTTAAAGTATAAGACAATTTTGTACACTAAAATAACTGTACAACAATTAGACAGTTACGCAAATGTTGATTGTAGGTTTTTTTTATTGCAAAATACACGCACGAATGACAGATTGACAGACATATATCGAATAGTGCGGTGAAAAACAGCGTGACTTTTGTCAACTTTGACACATGTCATCGTTATTCTCTTATCAATTTTTCAACAATCATTTGGACATATGGTAATCGAGTTAAAATTAATAAAACGATTAGACGCCGTTAGAAATAGATTATAAGTTATTTTTATAGACGACCCATACCGAAATCGAGTTAAAATTAATAAAACTATTACACGCCGTTAGAAATAGATCATAAGTTATTTTTAAAGACGACCCATATGGATATAACGATCCATATTACGGTATTGCGTCTAAATATTATGTCATTCCTATTATTCCCAATACATTTATTACATTTATCACATAATTTTGTTAGGCTAATAAACTTTTCGCTAATAAAAACACTCAAATAAATAATGCCAAAAAATGTAAAATTTCAATTTATTATAATTAATAACAAAGTTTTCGAAGCACAACGCAAAGGTAAAAATAATGACATTTCAATCTTCCATAAGTCATAAAATACTGCAACAGTTATCAGTCAATACGTATTATGCATTGAATTAAAATATTGGTATCTAAATCGATCATATCACAGCCCACATAGGTCCCTCTCTATAACATTTTTTTTTTTAAGTCAACTAAACAAGGTCAAGCTGCTATTATTTTATTCTGTTTAGAATAAATATTTAAAGTTAGTTTACTTCTTAATAGTAGGCAAGTGCAATCTGAATGCCAAAACAAACACTTAAATTAACAGAATGTATAATTAAGTGTGTCACATATTGTACACGACTTACGTAGAAATATAATACATCGGTTAAATAAACAAAACGTGATATGATTGCGTGGGTTTTCTTATCTCTAACTATAAACACAATTTCATGGTAACATATTTTCATACACATTATATGTGTAGCAGTTTAAGAGGAAATGGAGCGGTCATATTTTGTATGGAAACGTAGTCCCCTGATTCCTAGCTGGATATTACGCGTAGAACAATGATTTTTTACATCAACAATCTAATGATATATTAGCATGTTCCTATGTTTTCCTTTTTTTCTTTATTGAATTATTAAAGGAGATATTAACCTTCAAAAACATGAAAAATTGGTAAGTTTTTTCCGTTGTGTTCAAACCTCTAGAAACCAATTTTAACACAATTATATCAAAATATAAGAACATAGAAACACAGTTATGACATTTTTTAAACATTTAATGAAAAAACATATTTAATCGGTTAAGTTTTGGAGAAGAAATCAGGGGACTACGAAACGTTGTTTTTGAATAATTTTCATAGGTATTTTCGGTCCGAGGTGTAGTTGTTCTTATCGCACTCGACGTCGTTTGGGTAGGTCACGGCGCGACAGCAATAGATTTAGCAAATACCTATTTTTCAATTCCCTCGACCGGCATATTTCCTCTTAATCACATACGTATCACTTTTATCACCCTGTCAGCGTTAATGACGTTACATCGTCCAATTACTAAATTGATCTACTTCTCAGCCGGTTTAGATCTACGAATGACGACAGGACCAGTGTTATCTCCTGTAGCTCTGTTGTGGGGTCCGTGTGCACCGTCACATAGGGGCCACTAAAACAAGTGCAAAAGACCCATGTTACGAATTCAATTTCAAATCTGTTTTATTTTAAGTTGACAAATAACAGACTAAAGTAAGCAATTCTTTTCTTTGGAAAACATACCTTTACTTTACACAAAAACGTAATATTTATTTAGCAATAAAAGATAAATCATGTTTCCTCCTTTATCTTAACCATAATGTACGTTTTCTTATCAGATAAAAGATATCAATACCAACGGAATGACATAATTTGACGGATTGAGGAAATAGGTCACCTTATAATGTTGTACTTAAGATAAAATACGTGTAAATTCAAAGGCAATTAAAAGTACCTGTAACTTATTGACACGAGACAGTGTTGTGATTTGGTGGCGTCGTAAAATTATAATTTACGTTGATCTTACACCATATTAAACCTAACAATAGGAATGCAGAACCATTATTTAATGAGGAAGTCAGTTGATAGTTTTAATTAAGTGAACAATTTGCGCTCTTTGTCTCTGCCTACCCCGCAGGGAATAAGGCGTGACGGTTATGTATGTATGTATGTACAATTTCAAATTGGTACAATTAAATGCTCTTAAATATGCCTATCAGTAAGTATACTTTAGTTTGTAAACACAAACAACACCACACTAACACTGTAACACAGTACTGAAATTTCTTATTAATGTTCTGCACATTATGTTCAGAATAACACCCCTCCAATTCTCTGATGAATGTCGGAGGAGGAGACTAAAAATGGGTTTAGGTGTGATTTAGGTGAAGAGGTAGCAGTAGCAACTCACCACTATCATACCTCTTTTGTCTATTTTAAATCCTAAAATTGTGTTACTACGAAACGTGAAATAGTCATGGATTTGGCGAAATAATATTTTGTGTGCTCTAATTTTACAGATTCAAATATACTTACTTTTTTACTCTTCCAGCATCGACACAACGACATTTTTTCCCCAATGTCTTCTATTTCCACAAAGTCTACAACTTTTTTCTCATCAAGCCTAATCATAGGGTTGATTCTTGATCCAACTCGTCCCCTTTTTATGGATTGGTACGCATAGTAGGAGACACCTCCGACCACTACAGTTGGAGGAATCAATGCGATCCAATCTCGGACTGGAAAAATATTAGAAAATGAGCAAAACTCTCAGCTCGTGGGTCAACAAATATTCGGTTGGAGTTTTTAAGTTCATGAATTTACATAAATAAAATTTGACTGTTAAATAGTTGATTTCTATTGATTTTTGAGCAAAAAATAGTTTGTCACTAAAATGTAGGGCATTCTATTACAAGGATCAAAGCTAAGTACAGAACATCTGTAGATGAAACAATCCATAAGATTGTAATCAATTTGTTGCGTTATTATTTCAAACAATAACCTTAGTAATAAAATTATGTGTGTGCTGTTAGCTGTAGATAATAAAAAAAATAAGAGTAAACATTGTATAAGTTTTAGAAAACTATGTCCCTTTCCAAAGTAACTAATTAAAGGTCAGTTAGTCATCAACTCGTTACAATTTTTCAAGGCTAAGCAGAGACTGACACGCTTATCTCGATTCCCCGTTAGGCATCAAAATGAAATAAGTCAGCAAATAAGGAAAAAAATACTGATTTACCTCCTAGTCGGAACCAACCACCGAATGAATCGGGTATAGGTAACCCGGCCAAGTAATTAGGAACAGTGACTTTAACAAAGTTAGAAACGATATACATTCTCACTGTATTTTAATACGAAACTTTAGTTTCGTTACTTTATAAACTTTAGAAATCCGCGTTCACTCAAGTGAATGGAAAGGCAAGAGGCCAACCAAGCCAACTAACGACTAAACCAACTTTGCCAACTTTACAGCGTCATGACGATGATTAATGATTTGTTTGACATTGATATGTAACATCTGTCAAGTAAGCTGAACTGTCAATAAGATTGTGATAGAGTTTGTATCGATAGAAAATACGGAATCGAATATAATATTTAAAAAAATATAAACGTAGTACATATTAAACGAAATACCCATGCACTTTTCAAAAATATTATAGGCATACGTAATAAAATCGTAACTTAGTGAGCTTAGTAAACAAACATAGACTAGTCAGCTTTATCTAGATCATAAATCGTTAAATTGATACACTGATAAAGAAAAACAACAGCAAAAAAATAATTTCCCACTCGACTGCATTGTCTTTAATTTTTTTGTTTTAACCTATAACTTCGGTTATTTGGTTTCGAAGTAATTTTATTGAGGCTAGGCTAGAAAACTACTTGTTGAAGCAAATCGATTATAAAAGTCGATGACTTTTCGATGTTTTGTGTAAAACGCACATCACTAAAGAGTAGTCTTCATTGGTTGTATAATCTGTGAGTGAACTAAATGAATGCAAGTTACCAACATACAGAATCTTAAACCTATTCAAGACATAAGTAAAGACGCTATTTTCCTTGTTCTGAAAATTTTTTACGCTCAAAAAAGAAATTGAACTGCAATGATGAATGTCCAAGGAGTGAAGTGAATGAAATTGAAATTATCTGTCTCCTTCGCTTTGGTTGGTTGGGTGCGCTGCCGTTTATCGTGCTTCATAATTTTACAAAGATTTTCGTTAATCAATTACAAAATATCTAACTCAAAATCGTTAAGCAGTTTGATAGATGTGTTCATAGTGATATTTAACAGTAGATGGTAATCAATGCTGCTGTGCACTGAATATGGCTGACGAAAGACTAGTGGTCCTAAACCGTAGTGATAATTTGGGATTCGGGTTCTCACTGCTTGGCGAAGCCGGTTTGCCACACATAATATACGAAATTGAAGAAAACTCTCCTGCGGCTCGTAGTGGCGAGGTAAGAAAGTCTATTTCTTTTTGAATACTTAGTTTGTGGAAAAATCTGTTTCGCTCTACGTACAGGTGAAACCGTACGTTATTAGATTGTGATCGAATACGTTTTAGGGCGAATAGTTCCTCCCCCAACATTGTCCTTCGACGTGGGTGTAAAAAGTGATGAATATTATAGTAGGTAACACTTGATTAGCTTGCATTTACCATGAATCATATGTTACGCACACAAACAAGGTGATGCACGATGCATACACGATTGTTGTGTGTAGTGCGTGTACTATTGGGTTGTAAGTACATAGTGTACTTTTCACTATTTGCATTGTGTACCTATGTATGCTTGGGCCATTTATTGCTACTCTACTTCAAGAAGTAAAGTAATTGATAAATCATGTTATTTAATGTTGCTTACAAACTTGTAACTACTGTTTTTTGGTATATATTTGTAAACATCAAGACACCAACATACATACAAACATCTAAATCAGAAGCTGCCTCGATCAGCTAGCTACAAATGGTTTTATCCATTCAATATTTTACCTTTCAAATTGTTTACATTTGGAACTATTTCTTGTTTGGGTATCAGATCCCATTTATTTTAGCTTAAAAATATTAAATCAAATATTAATAATAAGCTCAAATTCACCTAAAATAAAGTATAGCATATTTCAATAGAACTTGGCAATCCTGCGAACTGATTCCTCAATTTTTTTATGATATCTTGATCATCTCCACTTCTTGATCATAATCCATTGTTCTTAACAACTATTTCATACATATTTTATATTTAAAAGTCACTAAAAACATTACAAGATAACTTACAAGTGCAAAGGCTACCATGTCTCTTCCTGCTGACCTTCAAGCAATTGAAAGAAAATAAAAAATAAGAGTAGACCCACATAGAAAGTCTTTTAAGAATCATTGCTTAAGGCAAGGAGCAACAGAGTTCAAGACAAAAAAATCTAATTAGAACTAAGTCTCTAATCTCAACCTTCCATGTGTATGTGAAACTTTTTATTTACCATTTCTTTTAAACTTCACCCACCTTCAATGATACCTATATTAATTTAAGATATCAAAGAACACTACAATAATATGCTATATCTCAGTAAATTAGATTTGCATGTTATCTGTATGCACACAACAAACATGTATCATTACCCTTGAAGCATTTGCCTTGACTGGTGACACTGCACATGCACTGAGGTTGCCAGCTGCATAATATGTCCTTATTGCAAGGGTCAAGTGTATCAGTTTTGTAAGTAAAGAAAAAAACTATTGAGAAAAAAAACAGAAGAGTCACAAGTAAAAAGCACTAAATAATGTTTGAAACTTTCATGATTCTCACTTATATGTATTTATAATGGACTTAATTAAGCTTTAATATGATTTTAATTACCTCAATGTTTCTGCCACCACACAGTGACTGTGGTCATGAGAAGTTGAGTCTACCGAGTTGAACTTACTCCGAAAGGGATCTTAACCACGAAGCTTTGAGTAGTAGAGAGGATCGGTAATTTAGGAATCAACAAATGGATCGGCTGCTCAAAGGTTGGCTGGAAAAAATCCCTTTTGGGATAAGTTCGCCTTTGTACTTTTTTTAAACCTATCTGTATTCTTTTTAGTTTTTTTATTTTATGTCTATGGTTTCTATATCATACATACCTACATACATCTTGCTTTTACATATTCCCAAATGGGGTAGGCAGTTATAATAGTGGCAAATTGCTAGCCTGTCGCCTGAAATATACCTTAACTTAACCTATTTCTTTAGTCGCCTCTTACGACATCCACGGAGGAAATGGGAGACGCGTTATTCTACATCCGACACCAGACGTAAATAATAATTATGTGTAGTATAACAGTATAACAGGTATGGTGGTATCACTACTATACTAGCAAACTCACTGTTACGCCTCTTTCACCTCTTTTAATATAAAATCGTGTTAAAACAGGCTACGAAACGCGAAAGACATGGCTTTGTCTATGTAACATTTCGTGTGTTCTGCCTACCCTGAGAATTTGAGCGTCCTGTTTATGTATGTATGCGTGTTAGGGCGTTTGAAACGCTTCACTGACTTAAGCTCCAAACGCGCTGACTGAATCGAAGTGGCGCGGCGCTGAAACGTGGTGGTATGACCGAATTACTTTTCCCGGCTGGTACCTAGCCTGTGCGCACTTTTTCATATGGTTTCGGGTATTACAACGGATAGCGTTACGCCATCGCGCCGCGCCGCACCGCTTTCGCTGTCAGTGCGTTTGGTGCTTTAGACACAGATAACGAATAAAACAGTTGAGCTCCCACAAAGTTGTTGCCATTGCCATACGTACCACCTCGCGAGTTACGTGAAAAAAGTGACGATTGCAAAGAAATCGGCTCCTTTACTATTTATTACTCGTTTTGGTCGATCTCTCGGTGCCTAGTTTACCTCGAAGACGCGACACTTTGTATCTGCACTGTAATAAGTTACAAAACAAAACATAATCAGGCCCGCAATTTGTCACTGCCACTAACCTAGCGCGAGACAGTCTGGCCTTGAACTGATGAATAACTCAATGATGTTGGTCCTAGGTTGGCATGCCTCATCACCCTTGTTCCACTTAGCTGGTAATACGTCCCGAGCGACTCCGTACATGTGGTCTACATGCAGGCTCCATCATTATTCATAATGACCATTCTCGCGTGCCCTTTTTACAGTTGCTCTTGTTTACCGTGAAGCAGAACCTTTAAATGTCAGGCACAGTGGGTTAAACATTAATCCAGCACGTCTATGGCTATTCAATTCATAAGATTTATCAAACAAGTTTTTGCACTACATAATTGTCAGTTTTTTAGCCTCTTTGATGTTAATGTAGGGATACGTACCTACTCGTAACTTAATAGGTATCTACAGTCAGGGAAACTAGATGTTTAGCAGGTTGACATACCTCTAAAATTGGCCATATTACCTACTAACATTGAACATTAAACTACCGTGAGACTCACTCATGTGTGTGCGGCTCCTAGATGAAGGGCTACGAATTAGCCCGAAACATGTCGAGCTAAACTCGATTTATTAAACGTGAGTTACCTATCCGGAAAATTTTCAATATATTACCAACTATTTCCAGCCAGTCCCATGATAATATACCTACTTATTAAAATTTATGGTGAAGTTTGTCGTTGTAATGCGAACAAATTATGATGACAGTCAACCTGCTAAACATTAAATTTCCTCGACTGTATGATGTCATGCGGTTGGACAAGATTAGATCTGCATCATTGTCATTATGTTTTTTTTTGTGTTTTTTTAACTTACCCGTGATCGTTCTAGTCTAGACAATCTCTTACTTTAATATTTGATCGAGTTTTCTTCCCCGCGCCGGAGCCCCTATTAAGAACACTAAATCCTTGTATCAAGTAGGTATGGACCTTAGTTTGGACTACCCTTATTAATTTGGGAACGAATTTCTTTGGCAACCTATATTTACTACTTAACGCGGATATTCGGATACCTATGTTGTTATAATATGCAGAAATCCATTAAAAGAAATAATTGATTTTGTGTTATTACTTATTACCATAGTCATTACAATAATAAGTGATAAATTCGATATATGTTATTGATTATTATAGATAGACATCCAGGGCTCGTACACAAAAAACGTGACATAAACCAAGTTTCGAAAAATAAGTGCTACAATTTACTATTACTACGTCAAATCTACAAAAACTACCATCACTAGGTCCGATCCTTTTTATATTTTCACGCTTTCTAGTGATAGGATTGGACTGGTGTTGTTAATTTCGCAACTTGGATTTAAAAGAAAACTAAAAACAGCCATAAAGCGATTGCAGCGATAAGTATTCAAAAGAAAACAACGCAACGTCGATAAAAAAACACCCACCGCAACCATCGCCAGTCTCATGTGATAGACAAACTCGCTAAACTTAGCTGAATAGCCGGTCGCGAACCTAATCTAACTTGCTCTGCACTTCCAATTTGCTGTCGTCATTTTCTTTTAACATTTTACGTCCACCTTTTCCGTGAATTTCCCTATTTATTTAGATTTTATCTGAGCGTAAATTGCTATAATAATTTTATACTGAAAGTGTCCCTTCATCCATTAGCTAGGCTAAAGCCGAATTTTAACCTGATTTACTAATGTTATTTTGCTCTGTTATGTGACTAAATTAGCTTTAGGTATGTGACTGTGCTTGAAATTGTTATAGCGATCAACGTAGGTACATAGGTATGTATGTAACACGAAATTTTTGCGGTCTTTTGTCTTAATGTCTGCGTAAACGTAAGGCAACATTTACGTAATTATGTAGGAATATTTAGCTCTTGATTTAATGTTATGAAATTCTTTCAAGCCGTAGAAATCCTTCGACTTCATCATAAAACTAACTAGATAATAATATACTGCACAAGGAGCGATCGCGGCGCGGTTTGTTACTCGATTTTGTACGAGTTGTGGGTGTGAAAGAGTCTGTACAAAGTACCGTCTACATAGAAAATAAACTATGAAATACGACCTCTCAAACAAATTCAAATATTGTAACAAATACGGCCTACGGCTGCGGAGTGCCGTCTTACTAGCTCTCTCTGATTTGCATCTGAAACCTAAATGCATTTTGTAGTTTTTTTGTCATCTCACTATTTTGAGTGTCGATATTTATTTACCTTTATTGCTCATCAGTATTTTCGCCTTCATATTACTGACTTATGGTACTACGGGCAGACACAACAATGAGATTGACGAGCTCAAGATGACAGTCTACGACATTGCAGCGTATGATAGCCACTATGAAGTGTAGAGTTCTCTCCTCGCACGCTTGGTAGCATCAAGCATTGCTATGCCATTGATTAACGAGCTGACACTTTCCATTTTCCAATCAGTCATTAGCTCTCCCAACCACGCGTGCCGCGGACATGTTAAGCTGAGTGCTTACTGCCTAATCCACTTGCCCGCGTAACTTGATCAGGCGTTTGGTGTCATCCATTACGCACCAAATATGAGCCAGAAGGTTTGTTGTTACCAGATTTTACTAGACAAGTATTAGGGACTTTAATCTTACATCTCAAAGAGCATCGGTTTGAGGAAATAAGTCATATTTTTAAAGGAAATAAATTGCATCAGAAATCAGTTGTACTTATAAAGAAGGCTGTGAAAACTAGATCACCAATTTATTCTGACATTTACTTATGCATTAAGCTCCACTTGTTGACCCGTAAACTTTGTAGATGTTTCGCCGCCGCTCGTGCAGAGGACTGAAACTTCGCTAGTTCGTGAACTAAATACAGCTGTTCATAAAGCCTTGCACAAAGGCGTTTGCGCATTCGACGTAGGCGAACAAATCTAAGTGAAGGCGTGGGCTTTATTGTGAGCACCTAACAAAAATAGATTAAAGCGGCGCGATGTTGTCGTATTGTGCTCTGTGCCGTACCTATAAATTCTTACGACACAGATTCGTCTCTTTCCAAAGGAAACTGAATGAATGTTGTTTCCCGGAAAAGACGAGTGTATCTATAGATGCAATCTCCTCTCACAGTATGCTTGTAAAAAAAACCGATTTTATTCTCGTCCTTTCATTTCATTTTGGCGTCGGCGTCCTATCGGGAGTTAAACTTCTTTCATGTCTGCGTGTGGGAACTGTCTAGGATGAAAAGGGGGCGAAAATATGACATGACGCATCCGTGACTGTTACTGCTCGGCAACATTCATGCTGAATGCGATACATTTTATTTTACATACCTGGCATTGTCTTGATAAAATTAAACTTGCTGTAAATTAAGAAATTTAATGTGTGTTGTAAAGTGCAACTTAATACATAAGTACACATTCAAAATTATTTTTGGCGGGTTGGTATCCGCCTTTTAATACTAACTTGACACTGAAGTCAACTTGACGTAGGTATCTGTAGCTATCGCTTTATGTAACGTTAAGGCGCTGCGCAGACGACAGTGTTTTGTGCGCGCAGCAATAAATTGTCTGAATGGCGCGGTGACAGCTTCTAGGAATTTCCATTCAGAGTTTCGTAGAAAATGTCAGCGTGAATGGCGAGAATTTATTGCTGCTCGCACAAAACTCTGTCGTCTGCGCTGCGCCTTAGGTCCAAACCCAAACCCATGACAGCGGAAGCGGGGCCCGGACGGTGCGGCGCGGTGGCGTGTCGGTATCGGTTGTAACATTCGAAATTAAACGAAAGAGTGCGCACAAAGCATCAGCCGGAAAAAGGCGCTCCGCTTGCGGTATCAGTGTGTTTGTAGCTTAAATACCGGAGCAAATATGCCTTATCAACCAACATAGTCATTTCCATCGCATTATAACTATTAGAAACCTTGCTGATATTATACATTATGTGATATTATATGCCGACACCTTTAAACAGTGGGTAGGTACAAGTTAGGGTCTCCCCACATTAGTCGACGCCTTTTCGGCAAAATGCGGGTAGAAAAAGCTTTATGTCAACGCAATAAGGGCGAACAAGACGTCAATCGGCTCGGCTCGTTCGACCGAGAATGGCCGAGCTATTTCACGTCTTGTTCGTCCTTATTGCGTTGACATAAAGCTTTTTCTACCCGCATTTTGCCGAATAGGCGTCGACTGGTTTGGTGAGACCCTTAGTCAAACTCCTGCATGCTACATTTAAGACTGCAATCCTATCAACCTTCTTAGTGACGTATTGATGCTGCGTATGAGAGAATAGTGACGCATCTTAACTCCCACAATAGACTAGGCTCTTCACAGTAACCTAGTGTTTTATTTAAAGTTAGCCTGTTGCTCCACACTTGTTCGATCTTAATTAGGGAGTGACAGGCGAGCGTGGGTGTGCGGTGAACGCGCGCGGGTTGCGCTGCGTTTCCTTGACAACAGGATCCCTTTCAATAGGGAACAATAAGGAAAAACATGGATGTATTCTTGGTTTTTTAGTGTCTAAAAATAAACAACAAAATAAAATAAAAAAATTAGTATTTACGAGGCCTGAAAACTATGGAGGATGGTGTTGAATAATAAATGGATAACTCACGTTTTTTAAATCGAGTTTAGCTTGACATGTTTCGGGCTAATTTGTAGCCCTAATTTAGCTAGCCTAATTTAGTCGCGCGAAGAGAGCGGTGGCGCGCAGTGCGCGTTTGGCAACAGCAGCCGTCGCGGCTCCTAGATGAAGGACTACAAATTAGCCCGAAACATGTCGAGCTAAACTCGATTTAAAAAACGTGACTTATCCGTTTATTATTTAACATGAGTGAGTCTCACGGTAGTTAAATGTTCTATGGAGGATGATGCGTTAATTGCAAGGATTAACGTCATTAAGTCCAAATAGGTGGACTTATACGGCGTGACAGTGTAGATAGGGCAGTCGGCACGATAGAAGCAGTCGCTTGTTCGAGCGTAAAAACTAAGCCGTCACGACTGTTTGCGAGTTAGTTCCCCGGATCAGTTGGAGAGTGATGAACTGATGAGTTGATGTGTCTGCCGTTTATGGCGGTCTGAATTATGATCACTCTGACTTGGATGTGCGCGATCGGATCGGGTTTAACAGAGCTACATTACTGGCAACTGTATTTCCTAATATTGGCTTGGTTTACTAGAAATAGGAAAATAACCAATAATGCAATAATGTGTATAAACTTAAGATAGTATACTGACTGACTGGCAACAGCGTTTAATTTTGAGATTACAGCGTCGCTGCATCAAAGCTAATACTATTACGACTGCTATTTTGACACTTCGATGCTAAAAGGCTGTGAATAGATTTAGATCGTAACACTCGTACAAAGTTATGTCAATCGACCGACTTGAACACGTGTCCTTGCTTACAAAACATAATTATACGCTGAACTCATACCTGCCAAGTATGACTTCATTTTCTATGGTGTTGTATTATTTAACTCGGCGCGATTACCACAAGTAAATTATGTTTAATCATACCGACCACTTAACTGGATTAATGATGATTTCTAACGCTGAGTATCGTTACCATTAGCTAATATACCTACTAGTCATATTTAACCGTATATCGATAAAGCTGCGTAGGCACGTTGCCATAAAACGTCTTTCACCGGTTCGTCCCGCCTATCCATGACCGTGAAGTTAAACTGCGGAGGGCTTGAAGTGGAGCTCGAGGTAAATAAAATAATGAATACGACCTATAAAATCCGGCATACGAGAAATCCATTTGTTTTTTTATTAACGGAACTAATATGCGCTTTACCTATTTCGAAATCAATTATGTAAGTTATAGGCAAAACAGTTGCCTATTTATATCACATCTTGAATGTCCTAGATATGCTACGCGTAGCATAACGACTAGCGCACTCTAGTTAATATTAATGTATCAAGTAAGTATAACTTACTGGAAACCTTAATAAAGTATCTGACGCACCTCCCGCCACTGAAATTCAGCGGGCGAGTGACCCCAGGCGGCGTGATCAGTCATAAACAAGTCGTCGGTGAGCGACGGCCGCCGCCTCAGCTCACCTGTAGCTTTAGTGTAATGAGATTTGCTTGAATTCGGAAGTGAGAC
>BHDV01014249.1:0-23519 GCA_005406045.1 Adoxophyes honmai
ATGTAGTTAGTGTTGTGTGCTACCCTATTTTTGACAATAATACAAATGACGATAATAACGAGGGTAGTCGTGAGCCAGTGTTAGTTTCGTCGGGCACGAGCAGTCGCGCGAAGAAAGCCGAGGCGCGCAGTTCGCGTTTGGCAGCAGCAGCTGCCGCGGGTCCTAGATGAAGGGCTACGAATTAGTCCGAAACATGTCGAGCTAAACTCGATTTATAACGCGAGTTATCCGTATTTTATAAGATTATAAAAGATACCTCGAGAAACAGGTTTTTCAAAAAATATATTTGTACATACATCACGCCTGTATTCCCAAATGGGGTAGGCAGAGCATACGGAGCGCGGAGGAGTTAAAACCATGACTATTTAATTTTTTCGAGTTAAGAGGTACAATAGCGACAGGTTGCTAGCCTGTCGCCTAAAGCATACCTAAACCTATTTCCATAGTCGCCTCTTATGACATCGACATAAGAAATACATGTTTTGTCAAACGCTGTCAGCAGGAAGAGATCCCGTAAGGCAGGGGTTCCCAAACTGTGCGCCGCGGCGCGGTGATTATTTAGCATTATCCGAAACCATTTTCATATTTTTACACTGTGTAGGGCGTCGTGGCAGAATTCTAAACTTGTGGGTGCGCCGCGGGCTGAAAAAGATTGGGAACCCCTGCCGTAAGGGATAACGCCTTTGTACTTATGTTTTGTTTTGTTTGTTATTTTGTCATGTTTTTTTTGTACAATAAAGAGTTACATACATACATAAGTAATGGACAGGTGAATGCTTAACCTAAGTCATTTTATTATCGTGTCTAAACATATTATAGGGGTGTCAATAAAAAAAATTCAGGATCACTCGGCCGGATAGCCCAGCGGTTAGAGAACCTGACTGTGAAGCTTAAGGTCCCGGGTTCGATCCCCGGTCGGGGCAGATGTTTGTATGATGAATACGAATGTCTGCTTTCGAGTCTTGGATGTTTATCTGTATATAAGTAAGTTTATCCGTTGTCTAGTACCCATAACACAGGCATTCAATTGTCTACTTTGGGACTAGGTGATTGGTGTAAAAATTGTCCAGTGATATTTATTTTATTATTATTATTAACTCGATCAAAAATTTTCAACGACATCGCGATCATGCCTCGTATCGCTATAATCTAAACAGTTTTTCCTTCCTCAATCATCTGTCAAGCGTGTACAGTATTGACTATCAACTTGAGCAAGTAAAGGCACTACATCATTACTCCATTATCACGACGCGAAAGGTTAAGGCCGTGACGTAATCTTGATGGGAACCTATCGGGAGTTAAACTGTCGATGTACTGAACATGGTTCATTAAGTCTTATTGCCCTAAATTGTTACTAATAGGTAGGTACTCCGATGTTGGAGACTGAGTTCTATGAGATGGCATTTCAAATGCTCTTACTAATATAATTTACTAATGCTTTCAGTTTGAAGTATGTTACATACATACACACAAAACGGCACATAGGTAGTCAAAGCAACGACCATTTCACGTTTCGCAACTACTTTGAACATAATTTCAGGGTTACAAACAGATGAAAAAGTTATAATGATGACTGTTTGCTAGCCTGTCGCCTAAAGCATCATCATCAGCCTATATACGTCCCACTGCAGGGCACAGGCCTCCTCTCAGTATGAGAGGGCTTGGGCCATAGTTCCCACGCGGGCCCAGTGCGGATTGGGAACTTCACACACAACGTTGAATTACTTCGTCGCTGTGTGTAGGTTTCCTCAAGATGTTTTCCTTCACCGAATAGCTCGTGATAAATATCAAATTTGATATCGCACATAAATTCCGAAAAATTCAGAGGTGCGAGCCCGGGGTTTGAACCCACACGACCCTCTGCTTGAGAGGCCACAGTTCGAACCGCTGGGCTATCACGGCTTTTTAAGGCCTGATTTATATATAATACCCAAGCCTATTTTCTTAGTCTTATGACATCCACGAAAGAAATGGAGAGATTTAAAAAAATACTATATCACAGCGTAACTGTGAACAAGCTCTCGAGCATAATTTATTCTTGCTTCAGCCATTAAAAAATAACAAGCTGACTACTTAATTAGTAAAACCAGCAACAGCAATAAAACTAACTGCGACGGTCAAACGTTTCGTCACGGAGTGGACACGAACCAACATTACTGACAACTTCAATATTGACTTCTTGGGCTCTTTACCAATGTGCTAATGTAGTATACATATAATAGTATTATATAGGTGTAACAGAATCCCCTGGCGATAAATCACTATACTCCATTTAATTTAAGATTTGAAACTTAACTGTCAAAACCTCACACATTTAATGTATTATTTAAAACATAATTTAATATATTATTAAGGGATAATATGTTCGCTATTATTGTAGTTTTAAGTTGTTCTATATTTGCTGTTTTTGGATGTTACAGTACTTATAGTGTGCTCTGCCTACCCCTCTTGGGAATACAGGCGTGAGAATATGTATGTATGTGTATGTAGATCGCGCCTGTATTCCCAATCAGGGCAAGGAGAACACAAAATAACGTAGTCGTAGAAAAAATCATTATATTTCACTTTTAGTGGTCACTTCTAATCTAACATATTTTTCGGTTCAAGTTGGCTGGTACAATAGTTACAGAGGTGGCTAGCCTGTCACCTGATTAAACCTTAATCTATGTCCTAAGTCGTCTTTTACGACACCGACAGTAGAAAAGGAGAGATGTGATTCTAACCCCGACACCACGCAGGATATAATCATGACCTGAATAAACTTCCAAAATGTATATTACCAAGTCATCAAGCAAATATCTGGTACACGTTATAGATTAAACTAGTTACTAAATTAGGACCCACATCATTATTAATCGATTAGCCAAGCAATCATAAAGCAGGCAATTTTATTGACAGATAATTTTCGAGCTAATAAGTTAGACAGTAGGGAATTGCAAGTGATATAGAATGGTGGAGGTTTAAGTCGGGACAGTGAAATATGGTTGGGGCCCGGTATTTACGATTATTAAACATTAATGGTATTTGATTCGGTAGTGCTGAATATATTTTTTGTAAGGCAACAACTGTACCCGGCCACAAAGTTTGCACATCAATATTTAGAAAGAGTTTTCGTAACGTAAAATATTCGTTGTAGAAAATAAAAATAAAAGCAGTAGGCTTAGCACAGCAACACGTGCGATAAGTTTCGCGCGCGGGATAGACTACCTCGGGACTTTTTGATATCTCTAGTTTAATTTAATTTTTATTTTTATTATTGACATTGTACTTTACCCGTGGTTATGCCCATGTGGTGCCGGGTTAGAATAGCATCTCCCCCTTTCTTCCCGTGGGTGTCGTAAGAGGCGACTCTGGGAAAGGATTAGTGTATTGTGGGCGATGGACTAGCAACCTGTCACTGCAATATCACGTTCAATCATCTGGTTACCCTGAAATTGCTAAACGTGGCACTGAATTTTTGAATTCATGTGCTCTGCCTACCCCTCTTGGAAATACAGGCGTGAGGATATGTGTGTATGTTATGTATGTATGTACCTATGTCGTATTTTACTATATAGTTTTTAAATTTAATATTTATTATTACTATTACATTCGCAGTTTTTACTTTTTCGTTTTTATTTTTTACATTTTTTTTAAGTGATTGTATTAATTTTAAAAATTATTTTGACATTTCATTAATAATACTCATTTTATTTGTTTTGATTATTCACTGTTTACTTACATGACGATTCTTTTGTGAATTTATTATGTTTTGACATATCGAATATAATGTAATTTTCAAAATGAAACAAAGACATCTATCTAGTTATACAGTTACAGGTATATTCTACCTCGCGCGCAATTCTACTCGAACCCGTGCTAAGCCGGCTGCCCCAAATGATCTCTCCGTTGTAGCATTGGACCATTCCATAGCAATTAGGATCTATCAGAACGCAAATTATATCCACCCACACGAGTCGTGACACCGCTAAGCACGATAATGATTTATTTTGAAAGTGGCCCGAGGTACCGTAAAACGGGGTGAGCGGGGACAAAACTGACGACCAACATACATAGATACATCACGTCTGTATTCCCATGTGGGGTAGGCAGAGCACGCGTAACGCTACATAGTCAAAACCATGACTATTTCACGTTTTGCTCTAAGCCACCTGTAGTATAATTTCTTAAGAGGTTTTTCTTTTGATTGGTTATTTTCTTAACAAAGGTGGTATCCAAAAATCGACACCACACGGCAAACCTGACGCTCAAACCTCGATAAAATGTGATTTTTAGATTTTATGTGTACTTAATGTTTATTTAAAAGTTTTATCTAATTGTGTCTTTCGTAACATAAAAGATAATAATGTAAGTCTCTATAAAGCGTAGAAAATCATCCCATATCATCCCTTAGTGGAAGTGAGTTAGAATTTAACTAAGCTAAGTTGAGTTGAAACATTTTAGATTATGAACTTTACCTTCTATAATAATATTATACATTATTTAGATCGCAGCAGCCTATAAAATAACGTCATCACTGTGATCCCAATCCCTACGCACCCCATTATACGGTAGTTTATGCTACCTCGTGCTATTGGCCTTCACGATTAGGATGTGCTGACTTGAGGATATAATTTGTGCAGTAATTAAATCTTTTTCTGCTGTTGGCACATTTATTTAAGGAATAAATACCATTACCATTGGTGCGCCATGGGTTTAGTGACCGTATTCGCTAGCGAAGTCATCAACGGAAAATTTTACAGCGTTTCTAGCGGCAACTTGTGGAGGTAAGTGGCTGAAGCTTGAAAAAAATGTAGACAAGCAATTTATATTAATTTTTTTGTTACTGTATGATAGGTAGAGAACACGAAACATTACAATAATAAAACCAATGACTACTTCACGTTTGTGGCAATTTTAGTGTAAATTTAGGTTTATACTAACATCCATCACACCTATATTCCCAAATGCGGAGGCAGAGCACACAAAACGCTACATAGCAATATCCATGACTACTTTACGTTTCGTGGCCATTTCTGGCTCATTTCTTTAGGTTTTAAGTTGGCAGGTACTATAGTAACAGTTTGCTAGCCTAACGCCTAAATTATACCTGAACCTATTTCCTTAGTCGCCCCTTTCGTCATCCACAAAAGAAATGGAGAGGTGTTATTCTAAACCCGACACCAAATCTAACGTTTGTACTACGCTTAAAACAAATTCCAATGAAAAATGTGTTGTGCTACTCGTAACTTAAGATTTATTGTCATGTTTTGACTAAGATTTTTTGCTCTCCTCTGTATATGTATGGGTAATCAATTAGCTTGTTTCTTAAGAAATGAAAACACGGATATGGTCTACCTACACGTGAAAAGTGATTCAGTTAGAATCATCTATGAGTCACGCCGGTAAATATATCTTAGGTACTTAGATTCACAATGGCGATTAAGACAAGCATTAGAACGCCTCAAGGCCAAACATTGCAGCGATTACTACGAGTACGGTGACCATACTCACCAACCACGGTGTAATCTCAAAACGTACGTACAGAGCGTCGAGTGTAATGAAGTCGATTTAGAGTCGGTCGATTTTGTTTGCTAATTGACGCGAAATTGTATGGAAACTAGGACAGCGCCTCCAAGCGGCACGTTAGCGCAACTGCCGCGGTCGATACGCCTCCATACAATTCCGCGTTAATTCGCAAACGAAATCGTTATCGGATCCATGATCGTTTCGATTTTTTTATACCTACGCTCGGCGGTCGCCATAGGTTTGTCAATTATGGCATATCTATGCACATAAAACTATCGTGGTAGTGGCACTTGTGTATAGTTGTTTACAACAATTTTACTTCAAAGTCGTTACCTAAATTACGACGTTGTAGATGATGCGAGGATTTCGACTTTGGCGAAATGAGTGATTACTGTATTTTAAAGTGTAATAAATTCCCTACATTTACATACCAGTACATTTTTTACAGTAAGCTAATGTCTGTGTCTTTTAAAAGTAGGTAGTGACTTTTAGCAGCGGTTTAAAAGATCTCGATGCAAATCGTTTACGCCCTCGCTAGCGAGTCGCTTTAAACCCATAGTAACGACGCTGAAAGTGGTTACAATCGTAGGTAAAGGACTTACCTTAGCCACAGGATATGTAATAGTACTACGTACTAGTACCTACTACGTAAGGAAGGTCCATTCCCGAACATGTTTAGGCCTTTAAATATTGCTGTCACTTTCTATTGATTTCAGAGAAAAAAAATCCTTGAATTTCAAATCTTAAAATAAACATACCTACCATGGAAAAGAAATAATTTGCGCAGGTTAGGTACAATTTTCCTACATAAGGAATCATAAAAAAATGTCCGGAATTCACTTACTAATACAACCGAGAATCACTCTTCAACCAACCTACATAGTCTTACTAAATTTGCTAATGATCAGTCCCGGCTACATCATTTGTCATCACGAAGGTATGACGTAGCGCTGACTGCATAGGTCGCCAGGAAGGCCGGATTACTGTCACGAATGTTTGGCCAACATGTCATGACAGGTGAGGAGGAAGCGCCGTGGCATAACTGGGCAATGTACATTGAAGTAGCCGTAATCTAGTGATAATAAGTTGGTTTTACGCAGTGATTCCCAAAGTTTCGACTTGCTAATTTTAGAACTCATGTATATCGCAGCAGTCTTACTTAAAGCTTAAAATCTGTAATTACTAAAGCCTAGTTGCGATGACGCTTGACTTGGTTAAAATATCTCTTTATATTTCTGAACCTACACAATTTTCCATTACGTCAAACAAATAGGTCGTGACTTAAAGTTTAAGAAACGCTGGTTCAAAGCTTAATAAATAATCTGTGGCGCTTTGTAAACTGCGAAAGTAGATAAGATGCCTTACCTGTATTTAAAGAACTTGAAAAACCGCCGTGTTTTTATTTTGTAACTTCAGTGTTTTAAGTCTACTACTACTTTGAGATACCAGGTAGCTCGCTAGCTACAAACCGCACCGCAAGGACACTTACTTTTGGACCAAAACCTCAGCCCAATCGTTAAACAGTTGCATACACACACATATTACTCATCTTTTGTCGCCAGATGTTAAAAAAATGACTTTTCGTTTAATTGTTGTCAGACATACATATTATTATTAGCGCTTCAACAGACAAAGTTGTCCAAAACTTAACATTAGTTAACATTATTAAACGTTGTCAAAAACTTGTTAACTAGTCCTTTCTTTGTTTTATTCTTTAATTTGTGAATAAACTTATATTCATTATTTTTGAAGGTACATATTTTGGAAAGCGTTTTCCAAAGGCTCATTAATTTTGTAGTTAAAATCAATCACCAATGGAGGAGAACGTAGACTGATTTATGTTTGTATATTTTATAACTGTATCTATTATCAGTTCGTAAAAGGTGTCTTTCATAAATACTCATTCCATTTTATGTCCAAAACACTTCGGGCAATCGATTTACGTTTGCAATTTGATCAATTTATTATTGACACTCAGTCATGTCAGCTCAGATTCATAAATCGATATAAACGCAATCGTATCGCATTTTATAGTCCACAATGACGGTTTTTTATCGCGAATCTAGTGCGGTTATTGAATTAATTTAGCGGTGAACTTTAAAATCAATTATAAATGAATTGAGGCGCAAAAATTAACTTTGTAAATGCATCTGATTCGCAACGCAAATTAATGATTGCTGAGATGGCTGGTAGTAGATAGTAGCTACAGCTTTTTGTCTTCAAATGAGAAATAACTCAATTACGTTTAGATCATTAGTAAATATCAATCTGCAAGTAATTTAACTCCTACAATCGAGCCGTTTATAATTACGTGCAGAAAGATTTAAATATTGTGGTTGCTTTTCTAACTAAATAAAAAGGCGATGCCGCATTGCAACTGTAAACAAAATAAATGCATTTTTTGCACACAAAACGAGGTAGCAAACAACAACAATTCTCTTTTGTTAAAAAGGTCCTAGCGAAAGTGAAAGTTTTCGTTTTGAAAAGGACCCGAAACAAAAGAAGCGAGTAGCGAGAGCATTAAATTTTATTAGGGTACAGCCTATATCACTTTCACATTTCTTACTCGGAAGCATAAACCGTAGAACTATTTTAAAGAACTGGAGATTGAAGCAATTATGCAATAGAACGAACAAAGTGAGACCCTTTGAAGAAACTGCCGCCATTGTCTTTTGTAAGAAAGGGAAGTTGGCCGAAGATACTTCTAAACGGACTTTGGTATTTAAATAGTATCGAAAGCGAATCGTGAATAAGCGATGATACTTCTTATTATCAGCCAGCACCAGGTTTGTTTTTCTGTCGGAAGTTTTTTTCGCGAATTGTCAGCCAGTTCCATTTTTGATTTAGTGCTAATACATTTTTATTAGTTTTTTGTTTTCCTATTAGACTTATTATTTATTATGTAGAACAAAGATTTATTACCACCTTTAGGTAAAGGTATGCGTGTATTAGTTTTTCCTAATTAAGGAAGGAATTGTTTTTCTGTTTGTTACGAGCATAAAAATGTAGTCGTTAAATTCCCGTGGCCAGGAAACAGTTCTACTTGGAAATAACTCAGATTCGTCAAATATTTTCCTGTTTTTTAGGTTTTTAGTCGGGTACTACCTTGAAGTAGAAAATAAGTAAATTATGGTTCGGAATGTCAAGGATTTCACAATTCATTGTTACAATATTTAAAAAAAATTCACTGCTTTCCCTTAAACCGAAACCATACCATAACATACCAACCGCAGACCATAGCTATCAAAACAATAGTATAAAATAATTTAAGTCCCTGCTCGTGTATGTAATAAAAAGATGCAAAGCAAACTTAGGTGCCTACAACTCGAAAGGTGGACAGATTGTATGAAATAGGCTTGAATAATCATCCGATTTATATTCAAAACACAGCTCTGACGACCACTTTTAGTTTCGTTTGAGGACAACTAAAAGTGAGATTTTTAAATTGCGTCACTTAGAATCTATTAAGTATTTTTTGCCCAAGGGACATCGGCACCCTTTAAAGGTCCCACCGAGTTTAGCACAAACAAACCATTGTCACACCATTACGACATTACGTCGCATTGTCAATGCCTTTCGACAATAGTTAAGTAAAAAATTGGATCATACAACAAAAAAGTAACTAAACAAAATTTTATTACAACTTTATTAGAGCAAAAACAGTTCTGGGTAGGATTGTTTACGAGGTTTACATTATTGTTTTGTTTTTTTTTCTTAACGAAAGTGAAGGCAAAGACCGACAAAGTCATGGCGTCATTCTGCCTTTTCGAATGCAAATAGGTTACATTGAACTCGCGTCCCAAAAGTCCTACGGCATGTGTAGCTGGCCAGTCCGTTTTTTCTTTTTCTTCTAACAATTGAAGAGTTTTAAAATTCGAATGGCGATTTATTGGTTTTAAATTTTGCAATAAGCGATGTGTCAAACAAGGTTTTAGGGTTTCTGTGAAATGCGGTTTATGGTCGGTCTCGCTTTTTGTTTATTAGTTTTTTTTATCTGTGGACTTGTTTTATACGACCCTTGATTTGTTTTATTGGATTTATGTTTATTACACCCTAGTACGTGTTTTCTACCAAAAGTTTAAAAAGTAGGCAATAATCCCCAAATAAAAGTTATTTTTACAAACCAACTTTAAGATTTTGAGAAGTTACGGATTTATTCCGGCTTATTACTGCGTTCAGCCTTCTAGGAAATGTCAAAACATTTCAAAGTTTTTAACCTAATATTTTCTAAAATTAGTTATAATCATCAATCAATTTTCAGTGTATTGCCGGAAGTCTACAACACTAAAAACATAGTAACTAATTTAGCTAGAGCTTGCAAAAACTCTTATGCATGTTTTTGGAAAAAAGATTGAGAAGGACATTTTGAAGATCAAATCATTGCTTTTGATAACTGTTTTTTTTTAAGTTTTAAGTTCTTTTAAAGATTTACTAAGGTAGATTCATCATCACAGTAATGATATTGAATTTCTTACTCGTTACCTCCAACATTGTCATTGCACTTGCAAATAATGGCAGTGATCCATTGAAAATTTCGTTTCATTCGTAATTAAGTAAGCAAACACTCCATTGTACTAAAACAGAACATGAATTACTTACAGAATACAACGAAATTGCTTGCAAACGCGAAATAGTCATGGTTTTGCCTAGTAGCACTGCTTGTCCTCGGCCTGCCTTATTTGGGAATACAGGCGTGATTGTATGTATGTGCAATTTTTTTTCTAAACAAAAGTGACAGATATCAGATTATCCGCCACACGGATGCGGCCGAGGACGTTCCGAGCCAAAAAAAGCCGTACACAAGTGAACGGCGAAACGCGGCCTATTGTCCAATTACATGCCGAAAGGTCGAGTCTGATGAGTTCCGTCATAGGACTCGTGAACGACTCTAGGCTTGATGTGTGCTTTGGTCACAGAACTCAATTCCCGAACCGGGAGGAGGGATGTCGACTCGTTTAAATATTAATATTCTAATGATTCCGTCAGAGATTATGGGAAAATTCGGGATGTATTTTTTGGGTTCTCAAATTTTCAATATATCATCTGTTTATGGGTCATACATAAATGTTAGTTTGTGTTTCTTCTGTCGACATGAAAAAAGTTTAAGGGCTTATAGCCAATAATAAAATTGTTGTATGAACGATCAAATGCATTTAGCATGCCTCCCCAGCTACTAGTCCGTTTAAACAGGTCATAAGATTGGGCTTTTTAAATCATGCATTTTAATGTCCATAGGAAGGGTTTCGCATGCCCTTAAAATTATTAGGTACCTATCAGGTCTAGCACCATAACGAGCGAGATGATGCACGGATAAGATAGGCTATCCCTCTCACTGAAAATGAGACTTAAGTAAGTATATTACGTTACGATGAATTTAAGAATATTTACTAAACAGATTTATTGGGGAGTGTGGATGTATTTCGGGAGTGGAAGGCCTAGACAGACGTTTTAGAAAAAGGTCAGGTTTAGAAAAAGTATTCGGAAGTAACGGGTTTACACGAAAAGATTAATAGAAGTAGATGAAGCAAAAGAGAATTTTCAGAATATAAGCAGGTGGAATAAAGAGGTCTGTCTATCTCTGTGGAAAAGAGACGTGACTGTATGTAGGCATGTAAAAAAATGCAATCTTTCTCAAGCGCGATTCGTCTCAAAAGCGTGACCGTGATAAACCGTCTGGTAAGCTAGTGTGCCTTTATTTTAGTATAAAAACATCGGTTTGAGGCGCATATCCTCTATTGATGACTGTATTCGAGCTTTGGTAAGCCCTTACGTTGTAAAAATGGACCTTTTTCATATCAGGGCGTTTTCGGCGACGCCCACAAAATTTGCAACTGGCGCCTCCATTTTTACATTTGGCTTCTGTTCCGCCTTTTTTATTGCTTATCTTTAGGGAACTGTTTAGCCTGTTTAACTATACAATGTTAAACTCTATCGTGCTATCAGAATATGCTGCATAAAAATAAATACAGAACACCTTAAAAGTAGGCGAAAGTGTGGAGAAATTAGAAAAAGTAGAATTAAAAAAAATGTGGAATATAATAGCACAGAATAAAAAAAAAACACAAAATAAAATAACGTTTCAAAAATAACAAAAATCGTATTCACGCCATCTTTCGTCAAACGTTAAACAAAGCTGACACATAGAGGTACTTTTAAAAACCAGCGTTCGTTATTCACCGAAGAAAATGCGTAAGAATGTCCACCAATCATTGTGGAGTAATTAGTTGAAAGTGATACGAGATAATTGCACTTTCACTGGCATTTCTAAAGCCATTTAGTACTTAATGTCCAGTACGATATTACAGTACATTGGATCGAGTTGATGGTAGTATGCCCTGCGGTTGGCCGTAATGATTGAAACATGTACCATCGACTGATTCCTGACCCATCATAGAATTTATTTATAGTACATACATATATAATCGCATATACACAAAAACCATGACTCATTTTCCACGTTTCATGACCATTTTTAGCATATTTTTTAGGTTTTTGAGGTTTCAGAAGACATTAGTTTTGTACCTAATTTACTTATATTTTGACCTTTAAATTATTTTTCCGTGTGGTCTCGAGTTCAGAATAACACCTCTCCATTTCCTTCCTGATCTCATAAGAGGCGACTAGGGCTGTCAATATCGTAGCGCTTAAATTCAAACCTTTTTTTTTAGAAATATATACAAAACAGAAACAGTCATGGTTTTGATTACGAGTAGTTACGACGAATATCAGCTTTGCAGTCCGCTCAAAAATAACTCAGTAAGCCTGTTTTTTTACTCTTATTCTGTAGTGACATAGCCAGGTCCAGGGTTGCATCTTTTTGTAAATTTGAAACAGTGATGTGATTATGTTATCGAAAGTTAACTTTAAATCCCGGGTGAGGTGTCGGGTTTAGAATAACACCTCTCCATTTCTTCCATGGATGTCGTAAGAGGCGACTAAAAACATAGGTATACTTTAGGCGACAGGCTAGCAACCTGTCACTATTGTACCTGCCACCTCAAAACCTAGATAATACTATGCTAGAAGTGGCCACAAAACGTGAAATAGTCATTGTTTTGTCTATGTAGCGTTTTGTGTGCTCTGTCTACCCCGTTTGGGAATACAGGCGTAATTGTATGTATGTATGTATGTATGTATGTAACTTTAAATTAAATTCTGTACAGATCCTAGTAGGTAATTTAACCTGTGGCCGCGTCGCCGCCACGCCACCTAGCGCCGGAAGGCAAAACTATTCGCCGCGCAGCCGCGCAAACGTTCGTTTTCTTATGACACGCTTTGTAACTTTGTAAAACGTCAGCGATAGGCTCGATTGAAATAAATAATTTTCTACGGTTAATATCTTTACTATCTTCCTAAAAACCAGTAAAATTGAGTAATATTTTAAACGTCTAAATTTGTTTCATTACGACAGTCATATTTTTTCTTAAACTACAATTAATAACATGGGCAAACCATTTTTATCCGAGGCGCAAACAATGTCGACTGTTTGTAGTACCTACCTATTTACTTTACTAAACAACAAAATGTGGGATAATTATTTAAAAATTAGACGTTTGCCTTTTTCAATTTCTTAGCATCTAAGATAAAATAGACTTCAGGTCACCAACCACGGAATTCTAACAATCAACTCATTATAGCAAGTGTAATTAAATTTACTTAATATAATTTCATTTTCCTACTCGACAAATATGTATGTCAAATAAAGTAGTTAATAACTTTTATCAACCTATTTAATGACTGATTCCGTATAAGGAAACAACACGTTTACCCACTAGAGTAAAAAAAACGCTGACCACAATTTCACGCTTCTACCTACTCATTAAGTAGACAAGAGTGTTCTGTAGGTACCTCTAAAGGAAATAAAGAACCACATAGGATCACTTTTTGCTCCGTTTGTCTGTCTATCACGAATCCTTTTCTTAGGTACTAAACCGCGTGGTGTCGGGTTTAGAATAACACCTCTCCATTTCTTCCGTGAATGTCGTAAAATACAACCAAGGAAATAATAGGTTAAGCTATACTTTAGGCGATAGGCTAGCAGTCTGTCACTATTAAATCTTCAAAATCCTAAAAAATATGCTAGAAGTGGCCACGAAACGTAATATTGTCATGGTTTTGTCTATGGGAGCACACGCGTGATGTATGTATGTGTATAAGGTACTGTAAAGAGGGTAGCTAGAATACCTCTTGATATAGGCACGGTGGTCTTACGAGGTCACCCGTTTAATAGACAAAACTTATAAGAAAATAAGAACTTTTCACGCTTCGCCTTTAGTATATTTTTTTGGTTTGAAAAGTGCCTAAATTTGCTAGCCATTCGCCCAAAGAATACCTAAACCTCGTTAGTCGCTTCTTACGACCTCTACAAAATAGATGGAGAGGTGTTATTCTATCCCGACTTCCCGACACAATACAGGAAACACATACATACATTAAAATGTGACTCAAAGCCAATAGGATACTTCCATTTGCCCTTCTAAATATGGCAATGTCTTTTAATTCAAGTAAAGGTAGAAAAGCGCAATGAAATTGTATTTTCATCGCAACAAAAACCCTTTGCGATTACAAACTTATTTTTGTAGTTGATGTCCTATATCCATGTATGGAGATAACGGCAGACGTAAGTTTGTCTCTCAACCCGTTGTGCTTGTAAGTAGGCTTTTGATGGATAATAACTAGTAATGCTACGGAACCTTTCGTGTACGAGTCCGGGTCGCACCTGACCAGTTTTTATTTTTTAATAGTGTTACTTACTTCGATTCGTTCACAAGTAGATATATCAGTTGCCCGCAATTTGACAAAAAAATCAAGAGTACGTTCAAAATCTACGTGACATTCACGGGCACACGTACAACAACGTAATATTTCAATACTATCTACTCCTTTGTGCTCGTAGTTATTATCAAAACCTTAAGTCACCCACCACCACCAACGAACAACCTACCTTAAAACTGAAAGCTAAGGTCCAAATTTGAATACACCTCTATCTTCACATACGACGGTTTTAAACGGCGTCGAAACGCGTGCGCCGCCTCACGGTAGGACCTTGGAAGGGACGTGGAAAAGTATCATCAGTTTGAGCCTGTTGAATAGAAACCGACCTTCAGTCTAAGCAGTTAGAGTGTTAGATCGCGTGTGTGTGTGATGTCGGTTGGGTTCTTCATGGTTTTGGTGTGGTTGGAGTTAGAACCTTGGCTGAAGTGGGACGAGCTGTTACCACACAGGGCCTGTGAACCGAAGGTGTTCAGTGGCGAGGTGGAAATGACGTGCTATAGAAGTAATTGCTTCTTGACCCACCATACATATACTCACGCCTGTATTCCCAAGAGGGGTAGGCAGAGCACGTGAATTCGAAAATCCAGTGCCACTTCTAGCAATTTCAGGGTAACCAGATGGTCAAACGTGATATTGCAGTGACAGGTTGCTAGCCCATCGCCCACAATACACTAACCCTTTCCCAGAGTCGACTCTTACGACACCCACGGGAAGAAAGGGGGATACTTCGCAGATTGTAGGAAAAGTTCAAATATCAATCCCAGAAGTTTTCTAATTTAAAATGTGTGGGGTTGGTAGGAGCTCACACGGTGATGAGCCAACAGCGCCTCTTACGGACACACGGAGTGTCAATAATAGCTAGTGCGTTTCCGACCCTCAAATAACTATAGTAACTGAGCGCGTTAACTATTGTCTCAACATTGCATGTGTCTATAGGCAGTGTTGACTCGCCACTGGGAGAGCCGCTTGCTGGTGTGGATCGTTTTATAAAAGGGAGGGGATTAGGGGATAGAGGAGGGGGGGATCGGGCCTCCGGCACTCTCGCTGGCCGTACGGAACACAACAGCATGCTGCTGCTTAGCGCCGGTTTTCTACGAGAGGGTGGTACTGCCCCGGACGAGCCGGCCCAATCGCGCTGCAGCGACAACTGCAGCATGGCTCTCCCACTACAGACCCACCATACAACATACATACATAAAATCACGCCAAATGGGGTAGGCGGAGCACACGAGAGGTGACATAGACAAAACCATGATTATGACTACATCAAATTCGCAGACACTTCTAGCATAATTTTCATCCACCATAGAACCTAATTACAATAACCGATATAATGTAGGTATCCTACTATACCTGCTAACTCAAAACCTAAAAAATAACACAGAAGTGGCCACGAAACGTGAAATAATCACGGTTTTGTCTATTTTATATTTTGCAAACCTGTCATCCAAAGCATAGGGTAACGGCACCAGTTATGGACGGTTTAAGCTGACAAGCACCAGTGATGGACACTTCATTCATAATTTAAAGACCATAGAGTTGTGAATTGATTGTTGTAAAACAAATGACTTTTCCTTAGTGGGTAGTAAATAAGAGTCATTGTCCATTACTGGTTCTTGGTCCTTTACCGGTGCCTTTACCCTAACTAAACTTATTTTCCTTAGTCGCCTCTTACTACATGACATTTTAACGCGACACCACACAGAGCAACACGTTTCAAAATTCACTAGACAATGTCGTCTGGGAAAATGTAGAACATCGTGAATTGTAAAGTAAAACTTTTGGAACGGTTTCCGAAATGCGCGGAAACAAAACACGGTATTTTCATCAACAGGAAATTTTTTATCGAGCTTCTATACATCTGATACAAAGTAAGCCTTTCCGCCAGGAATGTCAAGAACCAATACACAGCCAATAATTACTTGTCATTGGCTACTAAACACTATAACTATGCATCTGTGATCGATACTGCGACAAGATCAACAATCAGTTGCAATCAGTGTTGATTTGATCTGTAGTAAACAGAAATGGAGGGAAAAGTATGCTTATCTACTGAAGAGACCCCGCCTCAGCTGCAGTCTCCGCTGACGCCTGTAGTAACTCGCTCCCGCTGCCGCTTCTTATTCCTAAGGTACTGCGCAGACGACAGACTATCCGTGACGCACTTTTTAGTATGTGAAAATAATAAGCAATTATACGTGGGGCATACTGAAAGTTTCTGGAACTGGCCACTTACAATTAAAAATTTTAAAAAGCAACTATGGTATTCGAAAATGGAACTCTCTGGGAGTGTGTTACTTTTTAGTTTACGAGATTGTCATTTGTTTTTTAGTTTTGGTGGGCTTTAAAGTATCGTGTGTCGCTAATAAAATGAATTCAACTCGTGAAAATTTTTGCTCAATGATTTTTTACGATTTTCGTTGTGGTTTTAGTCAACAAGAGAGTTGCCAGAGACTTCAATTGGCGTTTGGTGATGAAGCCCCATGCCGCAGCTCTGTGTATTCGTGGTTTGGAGAATTTAGACGTGGACGAGATCATCTCCAGGACGATGTACGTGAAGGTCGGCCGGCGACTGCGGTTACAGAGTCTAGCATTGATACCGTACGACAACTGATTGAAGCTGACAAAAAAATTACTTGTCAGCAAATTTGTACTTTATTAGGCATTAGAATGAGCCAAGTGCAAAACATTTTGCATGTACAATTGAAAGTCCGGAAGCTTTGCACTCGTTGGATACCGCGTGATTTAACGGAAGACCAGAAACGACTACGTGTCGATTGGTGCCGTAAAATGATAAAAAAAATTGATGGAGGACAGTCATTGGGCGTCTATAATATCGTGACAGGTGACGAAACCTAGGTGTACTATTTCTAACCGGAAAGAAAAAGCCAGTCGGCAGAATGGGTCTTTCCTTTTGAAGACTTGCCGACGAAAGTTAAGAAAACTCGGAGCACTGGCAAGAAAATGGTTGCTTCTGTTTTCGGCAAAACTAGCCATTACGTTACAGTGCCGCTTGAAAACCAAAGGATAGTAACTGCAGATTGGTACGTAAACAATTTTTGGCCCAGAGTGTTTGAAAAAGTTCGTGAAAAACGTCCTCGAAGTAATGTCATCCTTCACCACGACAACGCGTCCGCTCATTCCGCTAAGGTAACGGATGCGTATTTGAAGGCCTTAAACGTAAAACTAATGATATACCCGCCCTACAGCCCGGACCTGGCACCTTGTGATTCCTTTTTATAACCAAAAATAAAAGATAAACTAAGAGGTTTAAGATTTACAAGCCCGGAAGCGGCGGTGAATGCGTTTGATGAAGCTGTTGAAGAGGTCCCTACTGAAGACTGGACCCACTGCTTCATCCAAGGGTTCCAACGTATGCAAAAATGTGTAAATAGTGAGGGCATATACTTCGAAAAACAATAAATTAATCAAAAGTGTAATATCTGTTTTCATTTTTTTTAATCCATAAACTTTCAGTATGGCCTAAGTATTATTATGGAGTAACGCACACGTCGCGCAAAAAGTCCGGCGCACAATGCATACAATCCATGAAAACTTTTTGAGCGCCGCAGACTCGATCGCACAAAATGTCTGCCGTCTGCGCTGCACTCAAGGCCCTGCGCAGATGATAGACTATCTGCGACGGACTTTTTAATCTGTGAAAATAGAACCTTTGGAATTATATGCAATAACGCACACGACGCGCAAAAAGTCCGGCGCACAATCCATTCAATCCATGCAGACTTTTTGTGCGCCGCAGACTCGATGGCTTTTCGAGCTGTCACGAACAAGCTTGAAGAACCATACCATAAATGACAACATCGCCTCTCTTTCGGATTATCACATTACGATTATTGGTCTGTTTACTGATTATTGATTTAGGCAACGGGCTAGCTACCTGTCACTTTTACACCTCTTTTGTACAACAACTTACAATCACGCCTGTATTCTTTTATAGGATTGGCAAAGCACACGAAACGTGACGTAGACAAAACAAAGACTATTTCTTGCTTCCCAGCATTATTTTAGGTTTAAAACAGATGGAATTGATTTCCCGTGTAGTGCCGGGTTAGAATAGCACCTCCCCCTTTCTTCCCGTGGGTGTCGTAAGAGTCGACTCTGGGAAAGGGTTAGTGTATTGTGGGCGATGGGCTAGCAACCTGTCACTGCAATATCACGTTTAACCATCTGGTTACCCTGAAATTGCTTATTTGGGGATAGGTACATTGTGTGTATGAGTAATTACTGATTTGTAACGTAGAACGTCAATCGCTTATAATTCTTACCGAGGTTTTAACTTCAAGAATTTGAAAGTTTAGTACTCCACTACTGATAAAATCCACACTTTGGTATTATAATAATGTGTAACTAACCAAAGCTAATTACAATGAGATTTGTCACAAAAATACCGCAGTATTTTTCGAAACAAACATAGGATGCCCACAAAATATTTAACTAAAATGCACTTTGTCTTGAAACTAATTACGTCCAAAGGCGGTGTTGACGTTATTATTCAGATTGAGTCACTCTTACTCTGCAGTTGCGCAGTTCCTGTTATTAGCTTCAACCTGCGCCGGAGCATCTTAGTCGACGCCCTATTCGGAGAAGACATTTTGAAATGGGATAACTTTGCTGACATAAAAAAAATTAAAAACCAGTCTAAATGCGTTCCAAATTAATTATTGAACAAAGTTATTAAGAATTAGTGCGATTTAACTTCTAACGGATTCGTTAAAGAACTTTAAGTGACCATTTAATTTTCTTTAAGTATAGGTAATAAAAGTTGATTATTAACAAAAAATTGCATTTTTGAAATAGGTACAATAAAAAAGAAAAAATAATATCTTCATCAAAATTTTACAGAAGTCCCACTAAAAAATAATCTCGAAGTCCCTCGAATTCCCAGAAGTTCGACTAGGCTATCTCGATCCCCGGGACTTTGAACTTGTCGAGAATTCCCAAACCCCAGTTCCAATATAATACGAAATGCACAGAAAAATAACAATTAAAATCACACAAAATACATTTTTTACATTAACGACGATTATTTTAGTTTATTAGTGACTTCAAGCACGAACAACAGTTGATGGCTCAATCAGTGAAAAAACATTTGGTACCAACGGAGAACGCCGTAACTGCTGTGCCAATTTCATAGGTAGGTAAATCTAATGTGTTTTCAATGTCCACAGACAGAATACACCCGTGCCAACGTCAACACGACGTCACCCATGAATCATCTAATCTCCAGACAGTTCCGCACAAAGAGTTGCAAGATATCATTTTCATTCACAAAAAACCGAGGTAGAAGCCTTTAGGAGGCCGCAAAAAATACACGCTGAATTTGACGGCGAAAATTGGCTTTGTTTGGGTTTGTGTTCGTTAAAAGGATAACCTTCTTGTTTATGAGATCCTAGTGGCTTAAAGGATTAAACGTTTGACGACTGCGGGTAGCTGTTACTCAGATCGTTATGAAACACTTTCGTTTCATTATTGTCTTAAGTCGCGTTTTCACCTAGTGTTCTGAACAGTTCTGAACGAGCATTCGTTCGTTCGTGCGGTAGATGAAAACGCTCAACCGTTTGAATGTGTTCGTTCAGCGTTTTTTCATTTAAGTGAAAACAGATGTTGTCTGTTTTGAGCGAACATAAGCTGAACAGCGAACATTTGTTCTGTTTGCTCAGAGCACTAGGTGAAAACGCGGCTTTATCAATTGAAAGTTCTTGCACCGTTGGTTTTGTTCTTTTTTATTTAAATACCTAACTTATTTGGTAAACCTAAGTCTGGTAATCTGCCAATATTATGCCTCTTTAGTTTGTTTTACGGTTTTGGTTATGTAACGTTTTGTGTGTTATTTCTATCTCAATTGGGAATGTACGCGAAATGTATATGTATGAATGCATTTCAATACTAGCTTAGCTTTTGCCCACAACTTCGTACGCGTAGATAATGACACATCTAGTCTGTTTTTCTTAAATAAATATTGACACTTTTAGTATATTAATTCTTAGATTTCGAATTTACGTAGCCTGTCGCCTAGAGAATTCCTAACCCTTTCCTAATAATTAGTCGCCTCTTACGACATCCATACTATTACCACATTATTACATTATTTCACTTTTCAATTGGTTAAGAAGTCAATAAATACTACATTTTTATCTTTCACCATCAGGTACAACAATATCGTTTCTTGCAATCACCGTTTTTCTCTGACCATGTTTACACTAACAAATGGTACAAGTTTTGATTGATTAGTGTACTATTATGGTTTGTGTGACAAGAGCAACAATACACCTATCAGTTCTGTTGTGCTATTAGGAAACCATGTACCTGCAATCAAAGGTGAAAGTTTGGCTCGCATCGATGCGTGGATCATCTTTAAACGGTTAACTACGTTTCAAATATTATGTTCATTGTGTTTAGAACATAAGGTACCAAAACGTATTGGGGTAACAGCTAGTTGCATGATGAGAGATAAGGATTTACAGCCAACAATAAGGCAAAAGACTAAGGGGCAGCGCAGACGACAGACTTTTGTGCGATCGCGTCTGCGGCGCAATAAAAACTCTGAATGGCGAGCAGAGAGTTTTCATTCAGAGTATTCATTGCGCTGCAGACTCGATCGCACAAAAGTCTGTCGTCTGGGCTGCCCCTAAAAATCTATTTAGTCTGTCAGATAGATTACCAAGACATATTAATCATGTATTTTTAATTTAATTTGACAAACAATATGTACAGAAGCGACGAAAACTAACATTTGTGAAAGACCGTGTACTAAATTTATATAGCGGATGTTGAGATAGTCTATTTTTCATTCTCAACTAAGTAAAATGACATAGCGGGTGTAGCCCGTTTTTGCAATTTAAAATTGTGCTGGGCCTCCGCTACCGAAAGTTAACGATAAATTAATTTTTTACCGATATTTGGAGGTAGCTAAGCTATCCCATAAAGTAATGTTATAAACGTTGAAATTTAGTTGATTACGATACTCATATTATTTCGTATAGTATACACGGGAAAACCACTTGTATAGGGTGCAAACATTGTCGATGGTTTGGAAAGGACCACTAAAAATAAAATGCAGTAATGTCAATTTAATATTAGCAGTTTTCACTTTATTATCTTAGAATACAAAGTAGACTTTATGGTTGGTAACCCAGTCGTATCGCATTATGTTTTTTTTTCAGTGACTCAAACCAGACATCGTCGGGTTTTGATTTACCTTAATGAATAATATCAAGTAAAGTCACTGGTAAATTTGTAATGGCTACAGAATGCTATTAGTCCGCTTCTCCATTGCTTTTATGAATTTGTATGAGGCGATTCGAGCAAATTGGTTAGGATATGATTTAGGCGGCAGGCTAGCAACCTGTCACTATTATTATACTCCTTTTATCTGAATAAAATATATAATAAAAGTATTAAAATAGTAGCGGCGAGATGTGAAATAGACTTTTAGCGTTCCGTGTCCTCTGCCTGTCCCATTTGGGAGTAAAACCGTGAAATATGTATGTAGAATAATGCTAGTCTTCGTGAGATTCTGATAAGCGGTTTACAAGCAGATGAAGTTGCGGGCAGCTAGTGGGGTAATAAAATTCAAGTAGGTGAGGTAACAAAACCCGTACCAAACACTGTCGAAATACATTCTGCACGTACATCTAGAAAACCTTACCGTCTTATTAGCTTTTTTGTTTCCCGTTTATATTTGAAGGTGACTTTGGATTCGGCAAAAAAGTTATGAATCTCCTTGCGAAGGTCAGTGCAACTTATCGAAGTAAGCATTTTAAT
Source organism: Adoxophyes honmai (assembly GCA_005406045.1). Classification (NCBI taxonomy): domain Eukaryota; kingdom Metazoa; phylum Arthropoda; class Insecta; order Lepidoptera; family Tortricidae; genus Adoxophyes; species Adoxophyes honmai. The sequence continues at coordinate 22,069 of BHDV01014249.1, forward strand.
ATTTTAGTTTTTTTCTCACTTCGTGTCTAGTTCGAGGCAAAAATTGCCGTTTGATTGCTTTTAGTACGTCCTGCTGTCTGAGACTAAATTTCCTGGTAGGTACAAACTAATTGGGAAAATAAAAACTGTATGATTGAACATTTAAGGTTTTTAATTAAGTGTATAAATGTTATCAATATTATTATTTAATGTATCTACTCAAAAAGTTAAGTTTTTGCCTTGAGAGTCTTTTAATCCAACGCATTTGTACAAAAATGACCCACTGTTTTAGGTAACGAGTAGGTACATAATTAAACAATTCTACAGGGTGTTATTAAAACCGTGTATTTACTTACAATATTTCATAGCGTATAGCGTTATTATAGTTATTATTTGTTTGATGCTTAATTTTAGACAAGTTTAACAATAATTCATTATTTGTTTCAAATTTCTGTTAATAAATGTCTCTCTTTCTTTTTCAATTTCTTAAAAAAATCTGGTAGTTAAAGTATTGACAACAACGGCAGTTCAAACGCTTGTATACTCGCCTAGTACGTATAGAATAAGATCGGTATTTCTGCATAAAATAAAATCTACATCTCTTTTGCATGTCAAGTTATCATCACGATAGTGAAAATTAGCCATTCCAGCGTACCTTTCCGCAAGGAACCCTAAAAAATAAGATTGCAGCGGCTAATGTAGCAATGCAGCAAAAAACAACCTCACATGCAAGCAAAAACGAACTTCCACTCTAATTATTATATTTGAAGCGTATATCGTGAGTAATGTCTAGACAAAAACATGAACTATACTTAACACGTAACGATTATGTAAACTTGAAAAAAACAGTGGGAGTGAAATAAATGAAGATTCACAGGCCTTTCGAATTGAACGCACGATGTTATCGGTCTAGATGCTATCGCGATAAATAAATCAATACAAAACATCGTACGTACCTACCTTCTATATAGACTTATTTAACACTAGCTTTCCGCCTGCGGCTTCGCACAACTATAAGAAAACTTCTCGTTTCAAACGACACACAGCGCCATCGATCTATCATCTATCGATCGATATCGATCTATCATCGATTGATATCGATCTATCAAGCAAACAATATTGTTGTTTTCCCTCGGGAACGTCAATTTTTTCCGGGGTAAAAAGTACTCTATTATTTAATCCGGACTTCTATCTTTATGTCTGCAAAATTTCAAAGCAATCGGTTCAGTATAACTAACCCGTACCCGTAACCGGCGTGAAAGCGGAACAAACAAACAAACTCACTTTCTGACTTATAATATTAGTAAGGAAGTCAGGATTTGTCCTCTTAGTGACAGATACATTAGTTCCAAACTGTAACAAAGGGGAGGCAGAAACGCTGGATGTTAACGAACGCAGTCAATCCATACAAAATCTATGGACCGCCACACACATTCGCAAGCTTTCCGTTCGGAATTCCGAACGGAATTTTT
>BHDV01014249.1:24163-45734 GCA_005406045.1 Adoxophyes honmai
CACTAACCCTTTCCCAGAGTCGACTCTTACGACACCCACGGGAAGAAAGGGGGAGGTGCTATTCTAACCCGGCACCACACGGTATCTAACCCGGCACCACACGGTGAACTTTTGGTACTTTTCTAACTTACTTTAATGTTTAGTGACATGGCAAACAGAAAGGACAAAGATGGGTGACGGTGTCCTAAATCCGGAGATGCGTAAAATCTGTTCAAAACAGGTTTCATCGGAACATCTTCAAGCAATAACACCAAAGAAACATCCTTTACAACGTCTTGTATTCAAATTTGGAATGAATTGTAAAGTCGTTCAAATAACCATAAACACGAACGACCAATAAAGGTTGATAACAACCCGAAATGTCTTTGGAAACCGTTCAGACCCTGACTTATGCGTATAGTGATGGGCTATAAACTTACCTGGAACCTTGCGAACTTACACTAACTAAAATCTTGCCAAGTTTATTGCTGGCCACTGTACAGTCTAAACATCATTTTAAACCTATCCTCTAGTGTTTTCGGATAAAATATATGCAATCTCCTGTGTGATGTAAGGTTTACATTAACACTTCTTCATTTGAAAACTGTAAAAAATACTGAAAAAAAAATGTTACTCATAAACTACAAAATCGCGGAACATTGTACATGGGGGTGGTTCGGATACCCTTAGGGCTGATCTCTGAACTTTCACTTGACTATATTTTTTGGGACAACCTGTATAATAAAGGCATTCCTTTTGGACTTATGCGTAGTTTTGCATTGCACCTTATAAAGATTAGCAAAAGCTAGATTAGTTAAATAACCTTTTTTTTACTGAGTATTTTCCCCACATTTTCAGAGGAAAACATTTATTTACACGCGAGTAAAGAATGACTTATTCCTAGTCAAAATTTTAGTCTCTTTTGATTGACAATAATAATAAACAAAACCTTATCTCCTAAATTTGTCCAATCACAGTCGAGATATTTCAAGTTGAAATGAGCAAATTCAGATGCAACCGACCCGAACAATGTAAAGTCATCAACGATCGGTGATCTGAATTAACATATAGTCTACCTGCCGAAATTTCCTCGCCTACGCTCTTTGAGGCTGTATGCCACGAGTAACAGCGAATCTGAAACCAACTGAGTATTGGTGGTGAAGATGATAATCAAGGAAGACAAGAACAAGTTCGTTTTATAGTTGTAATAACAAGGGTACAAACTACGAATAGAAAAGGATTCCAGATTATCGTCAATCAACATGTTTATGCCTCTAGTTGCTATGGTAACATCTCCCGAATCACCAGTAAAATTTTGTTTATGTACTCTTGTTTGTCTGCACACTCTGCCACTGACAATATCATATCGTGCTTTACTTCAAAAATGGTAATAAGTTTACTTTTTCCAAATACAGTTTGATAATAATTGTGTTCATGACAAAAAAGGGATAGCAAATTAATCATGCTGAAAGTGCTAATATTATAAAACCGCCCGGTTTCTATGAAATTTTAATGTGTCCTATTCTTTGCTGTACTTAGTACTAAAGCCAATTGAGATATCACTGGAGTTCTATTATGAGTAAACTTTTACCCTAAAGTATGGTTCTCCTAGCTCAAAACAACGGTCATCATAGGCATTAATGGTAATGCCTTACTTTTAGACGTTGTATGCATTTCCTAGATTGTCAGAATTACAATAAGACATGTCAAAATGTTACATGTAATATTGCTGCTGACATTGAAGTCGATATAAAAAGCTGACTGTATTAGAAAGCTGATCTCATCAGCATAACTCTCATTAAAATCTTTTCATGTCGGTTGCCATTCCTGCATTAATTTTGTCATTGGCTTCCCTTGACATTTACGTACACTTGTTACTTCTACATTATCTATTACTATTGTATCAAAATTGTTTGCTGGTATTTTAATGATATTAGCGTTCGGATTAAATGATGGACAGCCTTCATTAATATTTATTTGTACGATTGGAAGTAATAAAATAATCGTGATGACCGTCTGTATCGTCCAAATTATCATCTCATATCCATATTTATGAATGAAGCCTATTTAGCTGCATTATGTACGTGCATTGTTATTAATTGCATCCCAATTGCTGATGATTCGCAATTAATATTATTCAATTGTTTTTCTTTGTCAACTTAATTTGACACTTTTATTCGCTTTTCAGTGGCTTTACTAGTTACATCAACTCCGCTACCACTGAGGCTCCACCGCGCCTCAAGAAAAGTGTGGGCAGCAGCAATTGTCCTGCCGACGTTCGAGCTCCCACTTACGCCGACAAGGTTCTAATAGCACTCCTCCGATGTGGTGTTTGGGACCTTGTTATCGTGTAAGTCGTGGCAATGTCATAGGACAGTTTTTGCGCTCACCCACGCGACGGGGCATCGGAAGAATTTGACTTAGCTACCAAGGTCGGCCGTGCATTGTCTTTTTGTTCAACGCTTTGGAGCGGTTAAGAATTGATATCGCTAATATGTAAATGTAAATATGCAAGCTTAGATGGATACGCCAGAAGTGGCGCGAATAATTAAAAATAAACTACAGTGGGATTATCTAACTGTCCAATTTGTCATTGAACAACTACCGTGAGACTCACTCATGTTGAATAATTTATGAATAACTCACGATTTTAAATCGAGTTTAGCTCGACACGATTTGGGCTAGTTCGTAGCCCTTCATCTAGGAGCCGCGGCGGGTGCTGCTGCCACACGCGCACTGCGCGCTTTCGCTCAGTCGCACGAATAGAGCTTGTCCAATTTGTCACTTTAGGATGGACTTTGTGTGGAAATGATGATAAACGGGACAAATAACCATAAATCAATTTCTCTAATGTACTAGGAGAACATAAATCGGAAAATGCATGTTTGATGGTGGATGGATGAGGAAGACTGAAAAAATTATGGAGACAGAAGATGCCCAACAAAGAACTGCTATAACAATGGTGATGGTAATAGTGGTGAAGATGGCAATTATGTTAATGATGGTGATAGCAAGCCTCATGGCAACCCTACACCTACTGCTCCATAGTTATGTCAACACCTTGAATTATCAAAGGCGGAATCAGCCAACAGGATTTCGGCGAGGCATTCATTTAGATTGTGATCTCTCGCACGCATGCGCTAAGTGAGAAAGTGTATTTGTCGTAACACTTGTTGCTGATGTAGTTATGAATAGCATTACCATTTATTTATGTTTTGAACCGGAATATACGCTATCAGGGGGTCATCTTTCTATAGAAGTGGGGATAGCTCCAAAGAACAGAGTATAAAGAATATTGTAAGAACAAAGAAAACACATATTTCATTAACACATATTCACAGTTGGTTAGTTATGAATGTTACTTTATCTATAGATACACCTACATACGAGAGCTTAGAATCTTCATTAGTACTCAGCAAAGCACCTATTGAGGTTAATAATGACAGTAATGACAGCCAACTACAGCCTTGTGTTTATTATGGTTTTGAGTTTAATATTGAATATCACACTGTACTTACAGACGTGAAAAAAACAAATAAACACTGATGCCAGTAAAGAGGTTCTAGTGACCTACAATTTAAACACTGAGGCAAGATTTTTTAAAGCCCCATCTAGCCAGTGTTGTGCATTGACGGCGCAGGAGTTCACACGCGTCGACCTTGCGGATATGGAGCGTCGTAATGACCAGTAATTGTAGAATGAGTGTAGGAATGCAACAATCAATCGTACTGTGCTGTACTACGGCTGTTGGCGTTGTTTTATGCTTCTGTTTCTAGGTTTTTAACTTCCAAAAGTCTGGGAAACAGTGAAAGAAGTAGAGTTATAGAGAATTCTCGAACTAAAAGCTGCCTTATTTTAAATGGATATGTTATAAAGTAACCCGTGCGGTGGCAAACCTAGAATAGCAACCTCTTTTTTTTTGGTAAGGACTAGGGAATACACACTAAGGTATGTTTTGGGCGTCAGCCTAGAAACCTGTCACAATTTTACCTCTTTTGTTTAACTTAAAAACTAAATATTGTGTGCTCCGCGTACCCCATTTGGTAATAAAGGCGAGACGTAAGTACGTACGTAAGACGTTACGTAAGACGAGTAAGTTAGGTATTAAGGTAAACGCAGGTATTAACGACCCCCTTAAGGCAATTTTGAAATCAATGGCGAATTTTAAGTATACTGGCTATCTTCAGAGTTCTTTTATTATTTTTATACGCTAATTATATGTCTATAGATTTCATTTACTAAGTGAATTACTACCAATTACAAGAATATCATGGTAAAAATATTTTTTGAAGTGACAAAGTCGATTGTTGCTATTAGCGACCCATGATAACGGTCGTGATGCTATTAACGATTTTTAGGAAGCTATTGCCGATCGTAAGGAAGTGGTACAAAAACATTACTGAAAAAAACTTATTAAAAACCAAAAATATATTAACACGTCTCGCTTCGATTGGATTTCCGTAGCAACCTCTCCTCGTGTATGTTGAACAAATAAAAAAAACTGTTTTCCTATAAGTTTACTTTTTATTTTATTAAAAAAAACCCTAGAATGAATAAAAAAACTTCCAGAAACGAATTTCTAATACCTGCACTGTTCTTTTGAGCATATACATTTTGAAAAAAAAAATGAAATTTACAGCTTTACTTCGCTAACGGTTCGAGCATAGCTATTAACAAATTTTACTCAATTACAGATGGACTCGCGGGTAACAACTAGTTTAGAAATAAAAAAATAGTGCGATCGGTAAAAGCTTCCCAATGTCACTATTACCGACCCAAAACCGACCACTATGGGTCGGTAATAAAATTAGTAAGTATAGATGTAAAATGCATTACCGATTCATAAAAAAAACTTAGAATGTACTTCTTTGATTAACTCGACTGTAAAATGCACTTCAATCTATTGGTATAATAAAATACAACAGTATCAAATCAGTCTTTGATAAAGAAATCATAATTTGTAAAAATTGCAATACAACATCAATATTCGGATAATATTATAGTTTTCACAACATTGACAATGTAAAAATAAGAAAACCAGACAACATTGCATGGATCGTATATAGATTTACACAGAGCTTAGTTCTTTGTGAATCAAATGGTATATTGATTGTTTTGCTATCAGTTAATAAAAACATAAAAAAGAAAGAAAAACAAAATGTTGTGTTGAGGCCATCACCGACCTATGGGTCGTTAATAGGATCCAACTTAAAAAGTCGTGAAGTTATTACCGCCCTATTTTAATTTGCAGATTTCCAATATAAAAGGTCTTCTTTGTACTTAAGAGTGATAGCAACTTAATAGAACACACTTTGACAAGTCATTTGAGTGAAATCCTGTATGCTTTGGCTTCATCGGTTTGCTTAAAATTGCTTACGCAGAATCGTCACCTTCTTACCTAGTGAAACAAGGGCTAGTATGGCAAAATCGGCTACCACGCAGGTCCGCACAGAAACCGATACATTTTATCTCTATTACGTATTGTTATGCACATTAAAGTATAATTAAACGACGGGCAACAAACGAGCGCATGTGTGTACTATACTTACTTATAGCTAAACAGTTTTAGAATCGGAGAAACTGCAAATAACATTAATAGGTCGGTAATACCTGCAGATTTTCGATGGGTCGTTAATACCTGCGTTTACCTTATAGCTTTTAGAATGACTTGCTCGTAAGAAGCTTTTATTTAATTATAGAGGACTTATGTAAATAGTAAACAACAGAACAGGAAGAGATGGTGTCATGAATAAATAAATAATAAATAAGTCAAGGAACGTACTTACGTTGGTACGTAAGGTTTGGGCACGTTGAGAGAATGTGTGAAACAAGGGTATGTACTATGTAAGCAAGTTTACAAGGGAAGTGTGGTAGGGTAAGTCGGTCGAGGGCGCTTTTCAAGAACGTCTAAATGTACTAAAATATGTACTAAATCGGCGATGTTCTGAAAATTGGCCAAATTAAAAGTACCCGAAATGATGAGAAGGATGAATGTGAATGAAGCAACAGGAGTATTCCCGAATAGAAGCGAATGGCGCTCTATTGTCCCTGCATACACCGCAGGGAATAAAGGATGAAGTTTATGGAGACATGTGTAAAGAATCGTATGTTTTTTTAACTCAACGTCATTCTATTACCAATTGAAGTATAACAACACCAGTGTCAAGAAGATAACAACTGAGTGACATCATCACTGTTCTTTTTTCTTTTTAGTTTCTTTTGTTGGATGCACAAAATACAGTCTCTAATTGCTTAGCTTTAATTTTTAATCCCTAAGCATACCTAACATGTGCCTGAACAGATATCTCCATTAGAGTCTTCCCGGTCTTTCTGTATTCCCTTTCGTTTTGTTTACTTTCCTGTTGCGTATGAAACTATCAATAGCTAGCAAGTTACGAGTATATCCTATTTTATCACTTATTAATATCACAACATCATAAATACTGGACCCGACAACAATGTGAAACATTGTCTCATTCTTCCGTTGATTGGTACCTGTCAATATTTTTAATAATCCACGACAAATTCAATTATTATGCAAAGTGTTGTTAAAGACTGAATTCATTAATAAATAAGAACTGGTGCAAGTAACAAACTGTTTGCAGGAGTACTTTAATAAAATGGTATTTTGCGATAAGTATTATTCTAAGCGTTTGACTTCAAAATGTAACAGATCATGCTAAGTAACCTAAGTTGAGTAACATCCTTTTTGTCTTTTTGTGGTATGACTTTGTACTTTGAACTTCTTAACTAGTTTCTATCAATATTACTTCAATCGGATTTAAGTAGATTGATTCTGTAGAAAGGCTTTCCGGAAAAAATATACTTCTTGTGGCAACGTGTGTAAGCAAATACTGCACAGACGAAGTGGCAAGCAATAGCGTATATCTCCGAAGAGATAGCGTGTATACAATACTTGCGTAATATAGTACACAAAAAATAAATAATTTTTGAGGTTTCTAAATGTTGTTTACCTAATTCCTTAATAGTTTCTGAGACGTTAGTTCTCTTTAAAAATACTGGCTTTCGTGCCTTGCACCACACCTTGCTACCCATAAAGTCGGTGACAACAAATCGTCGAGGACAAGGGACCTTGAGGCAATTAATTAGATTCCCGGCGGCGTGCCTAGCATGCGCCAGCGCAAGCGAATGCGTCTAGCACGAAGAATAGAGTTGTCATTATGCATACATACATGAACGTAACATGTAATATAAACATCACGCCTGTATTTCCAATGGGAGTATGTATGCACAACAAGTGATCTAAAAAATGAGAGATGTACGTTTTCGGGTTGATTTTCCTAAACGAAAATGATACTAATAGTGACAGGTTTCTAGCCCTGCCTACGGTAGGTAACTTAACTCGTTAGAAAAATGTATGATACTTACCTGGTAGGTACAATGTTCATAACGTTATTAGGTGCTAGAAAATTTGGTGCAGATGTTGTAATTCCGTACGTAATAATATTTTATAACCTAAGAATCATTTATTTAAATATTGCGTCGTAAGTTTTGTTCAATTAAAAAATAAGAAGAATCTTTACCATCTAAGAATAATTATTACCCTGCCATTAGTTGCTGCATAAATAATTATTTATGCTTTAAACTAATTAATATACTCATCCGCATCAGATTTTCTAGCACCCTGTAAGTTTGCGAACGCTATCAAAAATGCAGTATTTTTTTTTAAACGTTTCACCACGTACTAAATATTGTTATATTATGTAGTCACTAATTATGATGAAGCCCCCTTTCACATTATTTGATGCGTAATTTTTTGCAATTAAGTATGAACATTTTGTTTTTTAATGCAATAATGAAGTGAAGTAATTTCAAAGAAATTATATTTTTACAAGTTTAGTATGCACTACAAATTACGAGAAGCATATAAAAAAGTTTTTTGAAAATGCGATTTTTTTAAAGCCGTTAAGTAATAGTTGTTGCGGTTGTTCATATTTTTACTAACGTCGCCTGTACATTACTACATGTAAGTATATTACTTACGTATTATTTTAGTGGTCTAGCTTGTGGCATTGCAATTGCATAGGCAGAGAACTCGCTGGTAAATGCGTTTTCAATTGTTTTATAGCTGGCATTTTATTCAGTTGATTGACTTTTGCTGCCGCTTGTCTCTTGTTTGTTACGTATTTACCTCTACTAGCCATGAATGGAACTAGTGTTATGCATTTCTAAATATATTTATTTCGAGTCTTGATCAGTTACTCTTTCAGATTTTCGATTGAATGAGAAACAACAGAAATCCCATCATTTGAATATCTCTAGATCTTTACCAAGAAGTTCAAACGTAACTATTTTTTATGTATCCGAAAGTAGGTAACGAATGTAATTGGTTTGTATTTAGGATTAGGCGTTAGGATTAGGACATTAAGGCGTAAATATAATGGGACATAAATTGCTACTTTTGAAAAAAAAAACTTACTGTTGGTTACAAGAATCCCATCCATCCATATTATAGGATTCAAAGAAGGAGTTATAAATTACTCAAAAATTTTTTTGGGAATAAAATAAGCCAACTTGTAACACTATCCCATCACTAGTCAACAACGTATACAACCTGTTGTGTAAAGATGAATGCAATAAATATAGTTGGTATCATAAATCGCAGGAGTGGGACGTTTCTTGTATCTAATGGACCATAGTAAACACCGACACTGTACACGCAATTATAATGTCTTAATTACTTTACGCGAAGATCAAAAGGTTTGAAAATACCTCTGTAGGTACGGTATTGATGGTAATTATGAGTAGTGATCGGCCACCGATAGCCGTTTAAAGTCAAGCATAACATGTTTTTATTTATTAAATTTGAAAATTGTGACTACGAATTAAGTGTAACTGTGTAAAGTGACGTTTCACAATACAACAAATATCACTTCTGCTCTTTTTAAAAATGTTTTTTTTTTTGTTTTCTACAAAATGAACTTGTTCTTTTGGAAAACTTTGAATTTAATAATTAGATATGTAGTTATTTTCTTTACAGGAAAATAAATGTTGCACAAAGTGGATGCTGTATTTCAGAAATGGAAATAGCGTGACTGTACGTATGTATCTGGGTATTTTCATTTCGTATTGCGAATCTGTGCGTAAATAGTGATAGCTTACTTTCATTATTACCCTTTTGCTCTTCGTCCTTCCTTACGATGTAAAAAACTAGTCAATATCAGCTTGTTAAATACTTAGCGTCCAATATTCACAAATAAGGAAAAGTTATTAGCCAAATCATGGAGCACTCGCGTCACGCGTGCGAATAAATGATGGAGAAACTTAGCAAACAATGCTTGATAAAAGCATTATTTTCCTCCTTTAATTTTAAACTACAATAACAAATTAATCTAATACCATTGTTTCTTGTTTTAATTAACTGCTAACGAGATGTACCTAGCAGTAATTAATTAGAATTATTGAAAAGAAATAGCGGTTCATTTGTAGTTTTTTTTGATGAAAGGAAATTTTATGAATTTAATTTTGTGTGTGGCATAAAGGCGCCTGTAGGTATAATACCCAAATAGGTACAGTATTATAATATAGTACTATCCGGGAAGCCTTTGAATAGTAGATAGGCGCATCAATTAGATAATCATCTATGGACAAAAATATACACACACATCCTCACGCCCGTACCTATTCCCAAGAGGAGCAGGCAGAGCAGATGAATTAAAAAATCCAGTGCCACGTTTAGCAATTTCAGGGTTATCAGAATGTAAAACGTGATATTGTAGTGATAGGTTGCTAGCCCATCGCCTACAATACAATAATTAACCTTTTCCCAGAGTCGCCTCTTACGAAACCCACGGGAAGAAAGGGGGAGGTGCTATTCTAACCCGGCACCAAATGAGCAAAAAAAATCACCTACGTACGTAATTAAAATATAATTTAAAGTAGGATGCTAAAAAATAAACATGATCCACCATATGTAAGCAGTCTGTGCCTGACACATGCGGGCGTCGATGTTTGTTTTATGTGCAACTAGCGATTGCTATACATACTAAGTGAGCTATTAATGATACCCGGCCAAATTGCGGAGTACTTCGGTGCTACTCATATACTGGGATACAGTCGTAAAAAAAATTCTTAAAGGATCCAATGAAAGAGCCATAATAAAAAAAAGACGAGTATTTTAATGGAGAATCATGAACAAGGTATTCCACAAACAATTGCGTATCAGCGTAAAGTCCTTGATTTTCAAGATTTATTGTATAGAGGTAAGTTCCCCCTAAGGTAATGTACCCCCACTGCAAAAAATCTTGCCAAATTATATGCCGGTAACAACAACAGATTCACACTGTCCCCTTAGGCGTGGTAGAATAGATTCGTATTATATCAGTTGAGTTTTAAGCCATAATCAAACTAGATACGACTCTGTTAAGGTCAAGTTTGCTATTGATCTGTTTCTGAATAAAAACAGTTACAATAATAGTGGTCACTTTCTTTTTGAAGCAATTTCTGAGTAGATCAATTTTTTATAAGGTCCCGTGACATGACAGTGCTATGTCGTATTGGTAATAAGTTTGATTTCGGACTTTTGCAGTTTCTTGTTTCATCCAATTAGAAATGAATCGATTAAGAAATTGAACAGATAAGAAAGCGTTATTTCCAGACTTCATCTTTAAAATAATCTGTTCAATATAATGGTTACCAACTATTAAGCTCGAGGATGTCTTCGTCTTTTTTAAATAACTGATCGTCGTATTAGAAATAAGAACTGTGCCTTAGGACTGAAAGTACATGCTTACAGAAATTTCTTCAATTTAGAGATTAACGCTTTAAGCGGCAAAGTATTTCAAGCCAATGATATCATCCACATAACCCAACACAAACTTCAACAAGGAAGCCTGCTAAATCTAGCACCATAATAGCAATAAAGTGGACATGCACCTACCGTCTACATACCCGTCGACCTTGTCTACTGACATTCCACGCCCTTTCTTCCACTTAGTTAGTCTTCTGCACGATGACTGCATACGATATGTTCTAGCCAAGGACAGGTTATGGTGCTAGTTTTCCTTTTAAGAGTCAACAATAGTTAATAAGGTATGTATTTAGTAATGACACTTAAAGACGGCTGAAGTTAGCTAGTAACAAATTTGGCTGTCTAGTCGAAGACGTAACAAAGCGTTATTTCTCTGCCAATACCGCACGGAGCAAAAGCAGATTTCGGCGACAAGTAATTACGTCCAGGGTCTGATTAACCCTTTAGACTAATTTTAGCAGCCGGGGGGGGGNGGGGTGAAGGGAGCTTAAATCGTGTCTGCAGCTACAATTAATGTAGCTTCATTGCATATACCCTGCATTAATTAGCTTAGGATGGTCAGTACTTATGATCAGTTGCTGGTTGTGTCAAGCTGGTATGGTTAGATTTTGAACCGACTGCAGACGACAACTGCAGATGTCATCCTCAGAGTATGAGTAAGCTTCATGTATGAAATTGTAGATCGGTAAAGGTAGCGGAGGATGTCCTCAAGCTCAGTGGACTGATGATCATCTCTCTTGGGATAAAATACCAAGTCCTGTAAAAAAAATTCCTTCGCAAACTTATTGCACAAATAATTTTCATTTTAGGGCCCACTCACTCTTCGGTTGCCACCCACCTGTGGGACACACTTAAACCCGTAGTTTGAGAAACTCTGGCTTACAATGACTTCGATTTTATTAGTTACACTTTGTAACAGGAACAGGACCCAAACCAGTATGAGCTGTTGCGTGCTAAAGAAGTCATCATTACGTATTATTTTCTCAGCATCAGTAGTAAAATTAATGGTTACTTAGGTCACTTAGGTAGATGAGAACTCTCATAAAAATTGTAAATAAGTAGTTGCCTTCGTTGGTTCTTACAAAGTAACTAAATACGCTATTACACAATTGTAGCAAGGACTAGTTCCTTTTGCTTTGAATGTAAGCTGTTAAGTTATTTTGTAAGTACATACATCACGCTAGTCTTCTGGAATAGGGTAAGCAAAGCACATAATACATCACAAAGCTAAAACCATGAAGATTTCGCTTTTCGTAGCTACTTTCGGCATAAGTTTAGGTTGAAACGTTGATGGAAAAGTGTAACTGTGGTGTACTTCTATATTTTTCGGAATTTTACGTCGACGCACGTGCTCAAGTGCGAGTGAGAAGGTAATATTACTGCAAACTTGCGACAGGGATAGATGGGAGCGGGTCAACGCTGGAATTTCGCTTTGCACCCCGACCGGTCTTTATCTTGTACCTAAAATATAACCACGGATGAAATGGAAAGTGTTATTCCAAACCCGAGTCCACACAGGATAGAGTAAGTTTGTTAAAAAAATAAATTTGGTAAAATCTTTCACTGATTACCAAATTAATTCAGATCGCCAAACCTACACTTTAATTTAATTACACTTACTACATTAATTGAGTCTTTATTACTTCTTATTATTTATTCACCGCCTATCCAGCGGGCGCAAATCAAAGTGCAATCTGCATATAATCGTATTCTATCAATCACAATAAAGCATTGTGACTATTAAGCTATATTAGCACTTAGCTACCGACGCCTATAAACTTGTCCTACGCTTTACTTGGAATTGCTAATAAAATTTCAAAGGTATTAGAATTCAAGGCGTAACATTTTTACTGTTTGTTACAAGGTTGAGTCGTGTAATACGTAATACAGAGTATAAACGTCACATTCCTAAAGGGGCACAAGAAATTTTTCACAGAAAATAAATCTGTGACGGTAAATTCATGTTTCAGGTCATTTCTACTTTCTACTAGTTTTGGGTTAAAGTTAGATAGCAATAATAATAAAAATACAGTGCTAAAAGTTGATTCCATCAAAAATGCGAACATAATTTCGTCCCAAAATAAGTCACTGTTCCCTCTTTTTTAACCGATTTCAAAACAGGAGGATCTCAATTCGGCTGTATTTTTTGAGAAGAGACTTTCAGTGTTTTGAAATTGTTCTAATTTTACGAGACTTGTATTTTTTATGAAACTATTTTCAAATATAATATTTATTCTGGCGCACGCACATCAGTCGACCGATCGCCGGCTACCTTCACATGTTCTAATCAGTCAAGCCGAGCCTTGTACACCAATAACACATACTCAAAGCCTAGAGAAGCTGCAGTATATAATTAAGTTCACGAACGTCCATTATACCTTCTGCTGACATATTCCTAACATATTGAGAAACCATTTATTAAATTATCAATTCCAAGCGGCGGAAATTCAGAAACTTAATTTACTACAAGTACTCGGAATGATGATCGAACGTTGTAATAAATCGCTAGCACCTGTAAAGGATTTGACACTTCAATGTATACGTTCAAGACTTATAAGTCTTGTATATTAAAATGCTATATCTTCTGCCGTAGGTTGTAGCCTGAACGACTTAATAACCGTCAGTTTATATTATTTTCTGACGCAGTTGTAATTGATTCGTAAAATAGTCACATTCATACCTCAATTTATTAGGTACTACTGAGAAGGTGTTCCCGAAAGAACTACTTACTGCACTGTTAAATTTATTGTTACTTGGTTGTGTACTTTGTTGTAAGTAAATAAACACATTTGCAGTAAATTTTGATGTTAATTTTGCATAGAATTTTATGTGTGAACTGTCTGTGTGAAGTTCTAGTGATTGATAAGATCTTAGCAATATTAAGCGACGCAGGCGCACTCGGCGTGAATAATATGCTGCATTAAATTAGTGTTATCATTCATACATACATACATATTCTTACGCCTGTATTCCCAAGAGGGGTAGACAGAGCACATGAATTCAAAAATCCAGTGCCACGTTTAGCAATTTCAGGGTAACCAGATGGTTAAACGTGATATTGCAGTGACAGGTTGCTAGCCCATCGCCCACAATACACTAACCCTTTCCCAGAGTCGTCTCTTACGACATCCACGGGAAGAAAGGGGGAGGTGCTATTCTAACCCGGCACCACACGGGGCCGGCACCACATTCAAATTTGTTTTATTGCCATATATGACAACTTCCAGCGCGATCATCTTCAGGCCTCCTCCACACCACTCACAAAGTTAAACGATGTTAGGCCGACCTTACACCTGTAAGATTTACTTACGTAAGTAAAGACGGAGCTATCTGCAAAAAAGAGAGACGAGCATTGCTGTCTTATTCTACCTTATAGCTGTGTCCCTACTTACGTGAGTAAAACTTACAGGTGTCAGACCGGCCTTAAACGAACACGAGAGTGTAGAGAGACACTTTGGGTTACCTCGTGAAACTTTACCTTACCTTAAGTGACTTCCATTTGCTGTCGGTTTTTGCGCCCGAGTCAAAGGGTTTGAATGGGCTCATCGCGAAGGGCGAAGTTAAATACCTAAGTTTGTTTGTAGGGTAGCTTCGGACGTTAGCCAAAGTTTCTACAGAACTTGAAAGAAGGGGTGGCGGCTTGGGACCAGCGGGGATTGCAGACGCGGCGGGGAATAACATCCCGTATCGCTGTGACGAGCTACCCCCGCCCCCGCCTCTCGTTCCCAATAACGGTCACGTACGAGATTTTCGGACTACACAGAAGGTGAACACACCGACACCCGTGTGGTGTCGGGTTTAGAATAACACCTCTACATTTCTTCCGTGGATGTCGTAAGAGGCGACTAAGGACATAGGTTAAGGTATACTTTAGGCGACAGGCTAGCAACCTGTCACTATTGTACCTGCCACCTCAAACCCTTAAAAATATTATGCTAGAAGTGGCCACAAAACGTGAAATGGTCATCGTTTTGTCTGTGTAGCGTTTTGTGTGCTCTGCCTACCCCGTTTGGAAATACAGGCGTGATTGTATGTATGTATGTATGTACAAAAGGTGAAATCAAATTGATGATATAAATGTGTTTCTTACTCAGTTAATGATGCGCAACTTAATGTATTAGTTCAAATTGTATAAGGCGAAATGAAATCACAACCTCATTGTATGAGCACCTCAATTTTAATGAATGACACAAAGTATTGAATCATTGAACAGGTCCAGCAATGTTGGATGTTGTCATTCGGTATTGTCATATTGTAAGAGTGGTGAATGCCGTCTTATGGCATTCAAGCAAAGTTTTGTGGACATGGAATGAAAGTAAATTTAGACATTCACTCGGGAACACTCCAAGTGAAAATAGTCTGACACCTTAAAAGTTTGTGTTAACGTTTGATTCTTTATATTCAAAAGGAAGAAGATTACCCAGTGGCTCGAGGCTGAATCAGTTTAATTTAATCTATGAACCTTAAATCAATTCATTTTATCAAGTTGTTATGAAATTCGGCCTTGTCGCTACTTCTGGTACTCTTACTGGATCCGAATACACATTCAATCGAATTAAAAGTCATTGACTTTATTTAATTGTTAACAGAACCCTGACATCTGACCGTAAATCAAATGATTTAAACTACGCGTGGAAATCGACGCTGTGTCCCATAAAATGTAGTATTTATAGGTGCCTTATTTCTATTGACATAAGTTAAAGCCTTATTTGGTTAAAGATAAGGAATAGTTTGCAAAAATTAACACTTCGTGTGGGCCACGTCAATCAAAAGTGTGATAAAGTCAGTGAATTATTTTACTATATTCGCTACATTAACTCCTTTAAGGTGTTACAAGGCGACACTTGCCTGTATTATTTGAGATAGTCTTACAAGATCATTAGATTGTATAAGGTGTCCTATCTCGTCGTACAACTTAACCTAACTTGTACAGGGCGGGTAAGATTGGCATACATTATTTATACATGGCGGTGGTTTAAGATCGTTTGGTGAAACTAGTGGGGTAATCGGACGCATCGGAGGCAACACGGGGAGGTGGAGTCCGACTGGTCTACCAATAACGTGTCGCTGTCCACCCCTTTCTCCTCGGATACCGATTAGACCTAAAAATTATTACTGCGTATACCTCTTCCCCTTCTACTTTTACCGAGCGATCTTAACTAAATCTTAATTAAATACTCGTAGGGTGAGTTAGGGAAGATCATCTCTGCCTACCCCCATGGGAACGACGCGCGACGGTATGTACGAACCAACAACAAATAAATAACGATAATCACGTTTAGAGACCACTTTTATTTATTCTAAGTTTATAAGCCTACACCAAGGCTGTTTTTATTACATACTAAAATTCATACAAATTTACCTCCAAACCCATCTTCTACGACAAAGTAACCATGAGTGCGCGGGTGGGCGGACAATTACAGAGTGTGCAAACATCTGTGCCCACCTCAATACCGGTAATTAATGGCAGCCGATGCAAAAACAATGCGCGAACACCTAGTGTGAGGACTTGTCCTTTGTAGGGTGGCCGTGGATTCAGACTCAGAACAAAATACGCAAATTGCATAGTTGAATTTGGCAATGAGCTATTTGGTGAAGGAAAACGGCAGGGGACCAAAATGTTGCGCCTGTCTGCCGTGTGTTGTTAAGCTGCATTAATCATTATTAAAATTACTAATAACTCCGTTGTGACATGAAAACTAGTCATATATTAGTATGGTCAACTTTTGAGTCAAGATGGAAAAGTTAGGAGAGATTTTAACTACGACTTAATGCCCTTTTATGCAAGAGTAACTTTTTGATCCTCATTCAAAATATCGTAAAGAAATCTGAAGAGTGAAGATCCCAATTCCCTTGAAAAAAGCCTGTGCCTGTCTAGCAATGGGACATAATAATAGTAATGTTAGGGCTGTGTTACTATTATTAAACACTCTAAAGATAAACCTGATTTTCTTCAATATTGACGATTTCAAATGCTAGTATTTTGTCGAAAAACTTCACTCACTGGTACAAAAAACATACCATCCTAGTTTTGGAGGATAAATATCTAGTAAGTGACACGCGAAGAAAATATGGGTGAATCTGAGCGTCATTTTCCAAATAAAAAAAGAATAGGTACTAATAGAACTTTTTTTTGGAAAACGCCCGTTTCTTTAGTCGCCTCTGAAAAACTAAAGAATTCTAACTGTAAACCTCACAACTCCCAGGAAATGATTGTCACCCCAGCAAAACTCGTAGGATAACGGTTCGCTGACTGCGCGTGGGCAAGCGTATGATGAATCGACGCTTGTAGCCTTAATTAGTTGTTTAGTTTTGTAAGCATTCACAATAGGGTGATTATTGTGGATGTAAGTGGCCTATGAACCGACTGTAGTACCGAAAGGTGCAACAGATACTATTGTATCAAATGATCGCACATTTTGAAACAATTTTGTTGCTCACTTACGCACTTGCGCACTTAGGTGCAATTCAACCAAACAAGAATTAAATTTTGTCTCGGAAAAAGTCGCTCTTTACACGCGTGTTAATCAGTTTTACATATGAAAAAGGCAGAAACGAGCGACTTTTCCAAAACTAAATAATCTTTAATTGGTTGATCATCTTTGATTGAGCATCTGAAGTGTCTCTACGTGATCGAGTCAAAAATGAGGAGCTAAACTATTTAATGCCACTGATATAGCCTACCGGATTAGCAAGTTGAAGTGGCGATAGGCAGGTCACATTGCATGCGGAGATGGTCAATGGGGACCATAAGCGCTCGAGTGGCGACCACGGACCTGATACAAGATGGAAAATGATCTTATAAAGGTCGTTGCAATTCGCAAGACGCTGGATGCAGATCGCTTCCAACCGGTACAATACATAATGTGGAACTCCAAAGGGGAGGCCTATGTTAGCAGTGGACGTCTTATGGCTGAAATGATGATCTGAAGCAAGATAAAAATGGTACAAGAGATTGATACCCTGTCACCACATTACACCTGTGTACCGTTATACTGTCTTGGTCGCCTCTAAGCTCCAAAGACATCCACAGAAGAAATCGAAAGGTGTCATTCAAAAACCACACGGGTTTATTACGTATTAGAATAAGTGAGTTTAAATTCACAGATATCGTATTTGAATCACACTCGAGGAAAATTGGCCTCAGCAAGGCCAGATGAAATTTGTCATTCGTCGAACGCCGGGACGCGTGCGCAGGGCGAGAAGTGACGTTTTTCTTTCGATGTACACTGGGAGAATGATATTTTTAGAGTTTTTCAATTTTTGTCCAGTTTTGTTTAGTTTAGTATTAAGCTTTGAGTTGTTGTATGAGATAATTATATTTGTTATGTTTCATAAAAAATCTTTGAGATGTTTTTTTGTCGTGTCGTTTGGTTTAGAATGATACGCCTCATAATTTCTTCCGTGGATGTCGTAAAAGCCCTAACAGACGACCAAATTTAGTTTGGTCCGAACCACGAACTTGGTTGGCTCTAAACCAAATTCGAACGTGTGTTCAGCGGTTGGCCGAACATTTGTTTGGAAATACTGGTTTGGAGCCAACCAAGTTCGTGGTTTGGACCAAACCAAATTTGGTCGTCTTTTAGGGCTTTAAGAGGCGACTAAAGAATTAGGTTAAGGTATATTTTAGGCCAACAGCTAGTAACCTGTCACTATTATACCTGCTAACTCATAACCTAAAAAGAATAATGCTAAAAGTCATGAAACGTAAATTAATCATGGTGAAGGATAATTTTTAAGTTTTGAGTTAACGGCTATAATAGTGCAAGTTGCTAGCCTGTCCTCTAAAATATACCTGAACCTATATCGCCTCTTACAACATCCACGAAATAAATAGAGAGGTGTTACTTCTATATTGATAACAATAGCTCCCAGTGTACCCCAAGCTTAACAAGGAAGGTAGATTACCGCACGTCGCGCCGAAAACTGCCTGCGTACGTTTTTGCGTCGTGCATTTAGATTCATCGCTTCCTGATACCTTGTGGACGCTCAGGGCCACTGCGATGGGTTCCGTGATCAGAACGTGTCTATGATCACATCACGTAGAAAGTTTGGGTTATAAATGGGCCGTTCTCCAGCCGTACGATTTTTTGTGTTCTCAAGTTCAAGTGCCTGTGAAATCCAAATGTTAACAGATAACCTTATAAAAAAAATATCTTACGTAATTCACACTTTATTCTGCTCAAAATAAGTCTAACAATAGTATATTCTTGTTATTAAATGCGCGAAACAAAAATCTAAAGTCAGTGGAGTCCACATTTTCGCCTTGTCCCACCTCCAAAATTTGTTAGTTGATAACATATACTTCGAAAACTAAACGCGGAAACTATAAGTTTTTGTTGTTCACAGCAAGCCAATTACATGATAAATTAAATCCTATTGCCTAAATAATTATTTTTACGTTGGTTTATTTTTAAAGCCATTTTTAAAAAGTGTCCCGAGTTTTGCGTCTTGACCAAATTCGGCCATAAAACGCGTCGTACTGCTCAAACGCATACTCCGAGAGACATCCTCGATACGTTCCTAGAAAGAGTCTGTCACGCCGCGACGGCTAAACAGTGTGAATCTGTGATTTATTGTGTCGTAACCGAATCACGAAGGAAAGAAAACAACACGAATTTTTTGTCACAGTTAAAAGTGATTACCATATTATTTTTTTCTCGCATGTTTTGTTAATATATTTAACTCAGATTATTTTGACATATTAAACAGTGTTATAACTACTTACACAAAAAATATTGATTTTTTATCAATAAACGTTTCGAAGTAATTAATTAAAAACTAAATTGCTCACGTGATTACCGCGACGGTGATTACCGTAATTTGAGTGATCTCCGCGGTTTTATAGACGTGGTAATAACTATATTGGTCATTTATTGAGTTATCACTGTAAAATATATAAGTTTTAAATAATGCTTCCCTTGATTAAGAATATTACTCTGTGCAACACGAAAAAAATATATACCTAATAAAAAAAAATAATTTCACGTTTATTTTTTTTATCAATGGTTATCATTAATTAAAATTATTATACTATTACTTAAGATGTTTATAATTCAAGGCTATAAATGTATAGCATAAAAAGTCTAGTGATATCTATCAATAAACATGATTTCATGCCAATATTGTTTGCTTGGGTGATTACCGAATTATATGAAAAAAGAAAATTTAATTATCTCGATAATTATAAGGTTTAAAGTGATGCCTCTTTTTGCAAAACGTTTGAGATGTGAAGCATTATTCGATTTATTCATAAAAACACACATTAACATAAAATGAAATTATGCCTCGGAGTGTCACGCAAAACTGCCTTGGTCGTGGAATGACCCAAATAGACTACATACTTATACATATACGTAAGTTTGCAGCCAAGATAGGCTATATAAGCCATCTCAGGGCGCACGAGCGCCAATCGGAATAGGAGTCCTCAAAGTGGTTGCCATGGCCGAAATCGGTCGGATCATTCATCATACTTATACTGTCGAACTTTTTTCTCACAGGGGTAAGCAGAGTCATACCCAGTGGTTGTATCAATGGCCTCTCAAGCAGTGACTTTCAGTTTCAATTATTGTCTCCGAAATTCACCGCTAGGTAAAAAGAGCAGTTCAAAGTTTTGTACTCACATACTTATCTATATGCTCAACTTGCATTAAAGTTGGGACAGGCATTATATGATATTGAACAAATCATAACAATTGATCAGGTCCCTAAGTAGGTAACGCTCATACTATAGGTAGTATAGGTACTTGAGAGAAAACGGATTGACATTGACATACACTTATATCCTAAATAAGATGAAAATATAAATATAAAAGTAGGTTGTTATCAAAAATTAATTGTATTTACTGTTAAAAGATTAACTTTACTGTAAGAGTATCAACAATTAGACTAAACTATACAATTGATTAGTCACATAATTATCACACTAGTATTACAGTCATACATTTACCTTACTCTGCTACCATGTTTCAAATTAGTACCTAATACAGGGACAAATATTATGTTACCTACGCTTGCCAGTCTCTACCAATGTAAATGAATAACAAAGTACAAAGTGAATTTGCAAAGAACATTTTACACATAATTTCAGTTCTGGTACTCTTGAAAAGGTTGCAGAATCGTTCACATACGTGCGTCTGAAACGGAAAGCAATTTCGCCCGGATTGAATCCAACTGTTCCCAGATATTGTGTCTGTGAGGGTGTGAGCGGTGTCTATGTGTGGGTTTCTCGATCGCACTTTGTATAGAGATTAACGTCTGTACCTATCCTCGTTTTGTGGTAATGTTGTACTTAGTTATTAATAAAAATTGGGTAATTTCAAGTCCAAGGGTATGATCGGTGCGTCAGAAAAAATCAACGGAAGATGTGTCACGGAGGACTCACTGAGGCCGTCTTTTCCTGGAATGATCCATTATTTCATTTACCTATTCAACGGCGAAATGTTCGTTTAGACAATGTTGTATTGTACGTGGTTTCTAGCTAGTCATCCGTGGTTGTCGTAAAGGCGAATAAGGAAATAGTTTTAGGTACAGTTTAGGCTAGCAACCTGCTACTATTATGTCTTTTTCATATTTAATTAAACTAAAGATTATTAAAGACTATGTGTGCCCCGTGTGGTGCCGGGTTAGAATAGCACCTCCCCCTTTCTTCCCGTGGGTGGGATCGTCCGAGACCTTTCACGAGGTAGAAGTCGCGGAAGCTTGCTTGTCACAAATTAATTTAAAATATTACGTTAAAGTTAATGTCTATTATTGTTTTTGACGCCAATTAAACAGTATTGCAGTATACAGGGTGTCCCAAAGTTATGGGACATGAAGGGG
>BHDV01014343.1:0-33781 GCA_005406045.1 Adoxophyes honmai
GACTATGGGCTTGTGAGCCGGGTGACGCACTGCTGACCAATCGGAGCGTTCGGTTCGAGCTGATGCCGGCCGCAGTGGCGCAGCTCTGCGCGCGCGCAGGGTGGGAGGAACATACTGCACAGGCGAGTTTTTGTGCGATCGAGTCTGCAGGGCAGAAAAAGTCTGCGTGGATTGTATGCATTGTGCACCGGACTTTTTGCGCGTCGTGTGCGTTACTGCATATAATTCCATAGGTTCTATTTTTACAGACTTAAAATTCCGTCTGTCGTCTGCGTAGGGCCTTAGGGGTTGAAGGTTGAGTGCTAGCAACCTTAAGAATTAAGTCGCTTTTTGCTGTTCTGCGTATGCTTAGATTTTCAAAACTACGCAACGGATTTTAAAAGCAACAAAGAAATTTATAAACTTCCGTAAGATTTTAACGAAAGGTTTTTATGGTATCTGTTTTTCACCCAGATCCGAAAAACGCCATTGTACAAGTCTCAAAATTGCCAAAAAAATATTGGTTTAGTTTGGTTCCTGATACGGGACACGGCAACCGACTGCTATAGGTACGGATACGTGACACGGCTAACGACAGATACAAGCTGTCGAGTCTCTACGGCATACTACTGGTATAGGTACGGATACGGGACACGGCATCCGACGGTTACGTTACAGATGTGCAGGCCGTTCCGGCATACGAAAGGTTAACCTTTTGACCGCCAAAGACGCCATAACACGTCATCGCAAGTCAGTGCCCGTGACGCCACGACGTTAAATGATGCGTCGAAGTTATTGCGAAAGAACTGAAATATAAAACGCTGCAACATTTTTTCTAGGTTTACTTTATTTATAGGTAGTGTAAGTTATTTTATACCTAATTTAAATAAAATAATACAGCACCATTTGAAAAAAAAACAAGCATTATCTAAGAGTCGACTCACGTCTTTGGCGTTAGGAGCACAGCGTTTCACTTCGCGCCTTGGCGGTCTAAACTAGTCTAAAGGTTAAACGAGAGACAAATTGTGTTATTTTACGCCCTTCGTAAAAATATCATTTTAGGTTAGGTTAGGTTAGATTATGTTAGTTTAGTTCAGATTAGGTTTTGTCATGTTAGATTAGGTTAGGTTGGATTAGATTAGATCAAATTTTGCGAAAATGTCAGCGTAAGAAAATCGTTTACATACATTTTCTATTACGGATTTTCTTATTTTCTGGCTTCACATACACTTAATTGAATGTGCGTTGTGTACAGATGCTGGAATGGTTATGGCGCGCCGGGGCTGCCCGACAAGCGGCGAGGCGAGCCGCGCTCGCGCTGAGGCACGCGCCCGCCGCCGCGCAGCCTCGCGTCTGGACGCGCATGTAAGTGAATAACAACTACAGGTGTACCACAAATATAAGCCACAATAGTTTCAATAGTTTATTATTCCATAACAATGTTTACATTGTGTCGGACATTTATAAATATGCAATTAATAACTTACATCTAGGTAGCATTTTTTATCTATGAATATTAACAGAATATAATACATATCTAATATACAAAAATAACAAAAGCTATGCACATCAGCAATCTTCAGCCGCGCGCACCACCAAACAAATACCGAATTAAATCCAATGCATGACCAATCCAATAAAAACCTTATCGCTATAAGCATATAGGATATGCATTAACAGATGAAATCTTTCTTCCTCGCACGGCAGGAGTTGCCGGCCGGCGTCGCAGTGTATTAGCCAATGGCTGTTATAGATTTTCCCGCGCTGTGGCACTGCATTATGATTAGCTAAAAACGTATTCAAATTTTGTATTCTGCGCAGGTAACAATGATAATGACGCTGTTTTTTATTTCAGTGAAACTTACTTTGGCCGGGACCTGAACAGTGACGAGTAGAACTACTGAAATGAATTTTTGACGACCAATGAAGATTTTTTAAAAATAAATTATTAACTTATCTAATCTACGCTTCGATATTAACACGTTCGCGTCCGGTGACACAACGTCTGTGATCAAAAATTCTTACTCCTATGCCATTGACACATATCTGTGACCATGTTGTTCGTACTCCTGACCACGGTTATTTCGCCCGGCATAGCATAAGGGCTCAGTGAAACGCTGCCGGGCGCGAACGTGTTAATATCATGGCCATTCTCAATATCGACTATCTAAATGGGTGAGGACCAAAAAGTTGTATCTGCGTTAAGAACTTGCTATGAACTTCTACTGTTGCGACTTGACGCCTAGCGCCACCTATCCTTAACTAGTAGAACTACAAACGTTTTCTACGTCGCCAACCGTCAAAAGGTGCTACGTCGCGCTAACGAAGATTCGAAGATTGGTTGCATAAACACACCTCCCAACTTTCTCTATGGACTTCGGTCCCCAGGCATAACATCTGCCTGGAGAGAGATCTCTCTATTGGAGCCTTTCCCACAATACATTTGTGCTTCTCGTAGAACTAAATAGATCAAAAATTGGGAATGTTCATTTAGCAAATTCAAGGTGCCATTCTATGTTTTCAAACTGTGTAACTAAAAGAGAATCTGTAATATGTTTTGTAAATAAAAGAATATTTTGTACCTTACACACATTTTTATTTAAACCATTATAATACTCCAGTAATTGGATATCAATTATTAGTAATTCTAAAAGAGATATGAGATCGATTTTATGTTATTTACAATTGCTACAAACACCTGTACATTATTTATTTACACATTTACATAAAAATAAATACTACCACCTCCTAAACGGCAACTTCAAAAACAATGCTATTAGCATTTATTACACTTTATAAATGGAAACCTAAAAATTATGCTACACGTGGCTACAAAACATGAAATAGACATGGTTATGTCGTTTCGTGTGCTCTGCCTACCGCAATTGGGAAACAGATGTGATAATGTATGTATATTTTGATAATGACGTGTCCCATAGTATAGCCGCCTAAGAAATTGGTCTACCCCCTAAGATCTACGTTCATTTGAACCTCATGAAAAAAGGTCGATTTCCCCTTGCCATAATATTATGACATTTATGACAGTGACAATAGCTCCCTTATCACTATTGTATTTACGTCACGTCAACCTTAGTGATAATTTGATCTCATGAAACCACTTTCTTGGCCGACCTTAGGTTGAGCTATTTGTACCAATATTCCCTACTGGACATTTATTCGAGCGTTTCAACCATCTCATTCATCTGGACACTTTTCTGTAAAATGGAAGAATATTCTGATATCGCCTTTTAGTCATCTATTAGACTTAGAGGAACAGGAACTTTTAACAAATAGTCAAAATCAAAAATGATATAAAAATCTGCAGCAGATTCATATAAAATCTGGCCAGATGAATGAGACGGTTGACACGCTCGAATAATCACAGTAGGGGTTAAACGGGTGCTAGACCCGCGCTGCGTGTCGGTTGCGTGTTTGTTGCGTGTCTGCTGCGTGTGGTGTGCGTGGCCGCCGCGCTACAGCGTGGCAGGCCAGGGGCGCCCTCACACGGCCGTCTCGTCGGCCGGCAACAGGTTCTTGACAGGCACGCGGATCACGTCGTCTTCCAGTTTGGTGTCCGCTGGTAAGTTCTACAAACGATTGCACTTTTTAGTAAAACGTACCTTTTGTGTGGATATTTTGTTATAGTTTTCCTAAAACATTTTAGTTTAATTTATAGTTGTGTATTCTGTAAATCCAGTAATAATCTGAAGATTGATTCAACCAATCGAAGATGAAACAGATTTTAAGGTAGGTCGCAGTTTCATTTTAAGTTTAAAGGTAACACTGTCAGTTTTTAAGGGGGTGGACTATATAATTTTAAGGTGAATTACTGTCAGATTTTAAGATGGATACTGTCAAATTTTAAAATGTTTCATAGTCAGATTTTAAAGTGGAAAACAATCAGATTTAAAAATGGAATATGAGCGAATTTTAAGATGAAACACAGTCAGATTCTACGGTGGAACACAGTCAGATTTTAAAGAGGAACGGTCAGACTTCAGGGTGGAACATAGTCAGAGTTTAGGGTGGAACACTGTCAGATTTTAAGGCGGAACGATCAGATTTTAAGGTTGATCACAGTCAGATTTTAAGGTGAAACAGCCAGATTTTAAGGTGGAACGCAGTCAGATTTTAACGTGGCCAACAGTTAGATTTTAAGGTGGATCACAATCAAATTTGAAGGATGGTTATTGTTGGGAAAGACTCCCATCGAGAGATCTCTCTCCAGGCAGATGTTATGCCTGGGGACCGAAGTCCACAGAGATGAAGTTGGAAGTTGTATTTATGCAACTGTTCGTCGAAACTTTGTTACCGCGATGTAGAACCGTTTAGTTCGGCTGTTCGACGCATGATGCGCTGGGCGCTACAGTTATAGTCCTACTTTGGGATGAGTCAGATTTTAAGGTGCGTCACAGTCAGATTCAAGGGTGTCATAGATTCTAGGGTAGGTTACAGTCAGATTTAGGGGTGAGCCACAGTCAGATCCATGAGTGAGTCACAATCAGATTCATGGGTGAGTCAGTCAGATTGAGGAGTAAGTCAGTCAGATAGAAGAGTGAGTCACAGTCAGATCGTGGTCTGGGCTACAATATTAACACATTCACAACCAAGCCTAAAATCAAAACATCTGTGCGGAACCGTGTAGTCTATAGCTAGTACAAAATTAACGGGCTACTGGGTTCTCGGTATCTCGCGAATGTTTTGAAGAACCCGGGAGCCGGGTCCCTGGAACTGAATGTGTTAAGAGGATAGGAGTCGCACCACTTCTCCATACAAACATAGTCCCCTGTTTTTTATTTTTTTTATTTAGAATATTGATAAAAGCAAATCGTAGGGGCATAGCCACAACAGATACAAATATAATGTAAAAAAAAATTTACTCTAATGTCATTATTCACGGAGAAAACAGGGGACTACATTTGTATGGAGAAGTGGTGCGACTCCTATCCTGTTTAGTATGGCATGTGACATACCTCTAGCGCAGTGTAGTGCGCAGGAGGCGCGCGCGCGGGCCGGCGCGGCGTGGCGAGCCGCGCCCGCAGCGGAGAGCCGCGCGGGGAGCCCCGGCCTCCACACACGCTCTTAAGCAGACGGGCACTGGACACACACAAATAAACATCAGGCGGAGTAATTTTTTTATGAATGATCAACAATATTAATAGCAATCTTTCAATGCTATCCACAAGTCGCACTTTAGAATGGTTTTGGAGGAAAATATATTGTAAACCTTAAAAAAATTAATAGCTCTGTGACCACAGACTTTATCAAAATAAATGACTAAAGCGTATGTACTATGAACACATTTTAATTAGAGTCCGACCGAAACTGGTTTTGCGGCCGAAACCGAAACCGAAACCGAATGTTCGGCCGTGGCTTCAGTTTCGGCCGAAACCGAAACCGAAACCGAAACTCACGTGGTCAAGTATAAAATTCCATAAAATACTGAGATTTGGTGCATTTTACCGATTATCCTGCATTAATTAGGACACCAAATTGAAACAATATGTATATGTATTAAAAGAAAAGAAAAAAAGCCAAGTGCGAGTCGGACTCGCGCACGAAGGGCTCCGCACCATTGAGTAGGTAGGTAAATTAAAGGCGAATTGAGTGTAAAGCTACTTACTAGATCTACTTCAAATAAATTTTTGATGGAAGTTTGCATGGTAAAATGTACTTCACATTTTTTTTTAGTTTTTTCATACCCTTATCTTAGAAGTTAGCGAGAGCACGGGACTTTGTGTCTCTCGCGCAAACTATTAAGATAAAAAAAATTAGAAACCTTGATATAATTTTTGAAGATCTATCTATAGATGCACGTATAGGTTTCATCAAGAATATTTTTTTTTTCAGTTTCAGTATATGGGGTCTCTCGAAAATGTACCTATTGTTTTTTATTCTATTTTTGTGCGAAAATCTCAATGCAGTTCACAGAATACATCAACTTAACAAGTTTTAAAAGTGCAGTTCTTACAGTTTCGGAAAAAAGTGGCTGTGATCTATGGACGGACAGATAGACAGACAGACAAAGGCGAATCTATAAGAGTTTCTTTTTTTTACCATTTGGCTACTGAACCCTACCAAAGTAGGTAATGTAACAACTTAAACTCTTCGCCTTTTTCATTTGTTATCTATTTTTTTGCATGTACGTTAGACCAAGAAAGTGGTCTACCACTTTTGACAAAATTTTCTGTAAGATCAAATTGTCACTAAGGTTGACATGACCACTTGACGCGACGTCAATACAATAATGATAAGGGAGCTATTGTCACTGTCAATAACATTATGGCAATGGGAAATCGACATTGTTGTTTCGTGAAGATCAAATGAACATCGTTCTTATGGGGGTAGACCAATTTCTTGGCCGACTGTACCTACCTAAGTACGTAATTTGATTTGTTAACAAATTTTGTAAACATTAAAATTTGTAATAAAGTTAATGTCTTACAATTTTAACTATAATAAATAATTAAAGCACAGAAACGAAACAAAATCTTACAATAACCCAGTTCCATCGAAATATAATCTCTAACTAAAGAATTTTTGCGTCGGGCGATTACACACTAGCTAAGTTGTGTTGCTACAGAGCTATAAAAACGGCGCATGGCAATTCCTGAACTGAGCCACTAGCGTCCACCAAAGCGTTGCCGCGCGAGACGAAGTTAGGCGAACGTGCTCGACAACTTCCGAAATTAGTTTCGGTTTCGGCAAAAGTTTCGGCCAATTTTGGCCGAAACCGAAACTGCGGCCGAAACTGGAATTTTGGCCGAAACTCGGCCGAAACCGAAACCGAAACCGAAACTTCGGTCGGACTCTAATTTTAATATTGTTTTTGACTATTTGTTAGGAGTTGCTATTGCTCTCATAGATGACTAACCAACGGTATCAGAATATTTTTACATTTTTACTGAAAAGTGTCCAGATGAATGAGACGGTTAAAACACTCGAATAAATACCCAGACCAATATTATTAATTTAATTGGTGACACTGGTAAAGCACTCACGCATCCAACAGCTTCAACAACAGCCTCCCATAAGCCCTGTACTCGTCATCCCCAAACTCCCCAGGGTGGTGTCTTGCAAACTCATAAGTATCGCAGAACTGGTGGACCAGTTTCTGGCCCCGGCCGTCCAGCGGGGCCGCGAGCGAGGAGAGGAGGAACGCGCGGAGAGACTCGCGCGGGTGGCGACGGAGGCACGGGTCTTGGCGGGCTATTTCATCTTCTGAAATGAAAAACAGTAGAAATGAGTATAAATATACATACGTAAGGGCTGTGTTTCCAAATGGAGGTCTTGGTAGGCTATTTAGTCCTCTGAAAATTGATAGTTGGGCGTAGAGTTACAAAAGAACAGTTGACCATTTCACAATCCATAGCCACTTCAAGCATAGGCCAATTTTTATCCCAAAAAATTAGATAGATCCCGAGGGATTATGATAAAACTACTCTAAACAGTGGGAGTTACTGGCAACATCTAGTTAATTGCAAAACATCAATACAACATGCAACTGTAAAACAAAATATTAAAAAGAAATACCCAAAGTTTTGACATCATCAACTGCCTTGAACCGGTAGTGGTACGGCTGCTGGGGCTCCAGGATGTAGTGCGAGGGCTCCGTGCTGATCAGCCGTGGCTCATGCATGATACGAGGCACTGCTTCAATCCTCCTTTCAATCTCTTTCTTCAAGCACTACAAAAAAAGTTCTTTTGTGAACTGTGTAATCATTTTATGGATATTTGTGGTCTCTTTTCACCATTTACGAGGCAATGACGGATTTTCAAGTCTTATGGTGGCCGAGTCAAGAATTGTAGCACCATTATCATGAGTTTACTGTAATATCCAGCTAGGTTGTAACGATTTGTATCGAGAACTCTACTTCCACTAGTTAGAACTGCTAACCTTATGGCAATTTGCTCTTTGCCTGGTTAAGGGTCAAATACAAGTTTACATATTATCTTGTTTATTAAAATAATACCTTTTTAGAGTCACTGCCAATGGGAGCGTGAGGGCCTCTCCTTGATCTTATGGCGAATCTTGTGATTTGCCTCTTAGCGAAAATGAACAGAATTACGAACGTTAATACACCACCGCTTATAATAAATATAATATTCAATATACTTGTGAAGTCGTGCATTGTTTCGTTGGTGAATTAATTTAATTGATCACAAAATTCGTAAATAAATACGAACAAGAAAACAAGCACTATCCAAGATAGATTTTATGACAGTGACAGTGACACTGACAGTGACAGTCAGATAAGATAAGTGTTTTTTTAGAGCTTAGGTTGAAAACTTGCATCCATACAACTATACATAAAGTATTTGAATTTTTTGGGATTTCGAAACTACAATGCAGAAATAATAATACTTGTTGTTTTCGTTTTATGTTTCTATTTATCAACTTTAAAACATTAACGAATGATTTACTAGCAGTGATCAAATATCCAGCTTTGTTGCTGGGGAAGACCTTAAGGTTTTTGAAAAATAGAGACTTCAAAAACATCTTTTCTTTCTTTTAAGCTAATTAAAAATACTTATGCTGCATAATCAAAACAAAGGCAACAACAAAAGCAATCTTTTAGTTCGGAAGAATTATGATTTTCTTTATTAGTATACTAACAACATGACTGTGGTCTATTTCTATGGAGTTAAGAGAGAATCTATTTAGTCTAGAACTAAAACTTTTACTTCAGATAAATAGTAATAGTAGGTAAGTATTTACATATAGGACAATACTACGGAAACATAGTAGGAACGCAGTGAAAGCATAAAGATTAACTATCTAGCTAGTAAATAGTTATTAAAACTTCGCTTTGCAACACGTAGATAAGTAGGTAAATACTCAAATTCGCGTTAAGTTCACTAAAAAGAAGCTATCTAATTATGAATAATTATTGATATCAGCATACAACACAGGATAAGTAGGTACACTATCGTTAACGTCACTACCACTACCAAGTAGGCAGTTACTTAAGTACCTATAGGTACTTGTTTTGCTTTGAAAAAGTATTCATCCAAACTTTTACAGTTGACGCACCAAACAATAGCCGGTAAGCATTTACAATTGTTTCCAGTAGCTGATTATTTATTCATAGTATATCATACACTGGTTGGACATAAAATTCCATCCTCATGATTCTTTCTATTCAGCGCTGGGCGCGGTGCGATGCTTTGGCGGGAAACGTTACTTGCATAGTAATTTTTTTTTCAACATGGCGTTGGTCGATAGACGTTTTTCAATATGGTCTGGCAATATTGCTCATCAACTGGCCGCCACAATGGATTCGTGTACAAATAAGGCACGTTATATTCCACTATTAAATACGATGCGGTGTATGGTACATACATATCACTGATTCATGATTCATAGTAAGTAACAGGTCACGAATGGAGTAGAGCTCGATAGTGTATTGTTAGATTTGATTCGAAGGGCGTTTGTCAATTTGCTGTATATTTAACATGCTAGCTAGCTATGATGAGTAATATTTAAAAAGTAAACAGGTGAAAATCATCATTGTAGGTAAAATAAAGGAAACAGATAAAAACAAATAAAATGCACAAAATAAAAAAGGACGTATCCCCTAGCTACGTAATCTCAGGATAGGTATCTACTTGATCCTTTTTTCAGTTTAATAAAATATTATAAGTGATCTAAAAGAAGGCCAATAACCTCTAATGCTCTATGAACGCACGTTAATCTGACAAGTAGAGAGATTTAGGAACCCTAACTTAGGTACAAGTAATTTACAGTAGGTACCTACCGTACCTACCTACTTATATTAGAATAAAAAAAAAACATTTCATAGTTTTGTTTATTTTGTAAACGATGGAAGTACCTGTAATATACTGCTGCAACTGTAAAACTGAGCGGAAAAGTTCACTTCACATCACCTTGAAAAGTCTGATAAATTCTTGTGGTCAGTTGAACCCTGTCGGCGTTTGTCGCACTTAAATAAAAAAAAATTGGAACTAGGTACCTACCTAAATACTTTGGGATAACAAAGCTTCCTAAACGGCCCTTCGACACGATCCTATCAAGTGTCCATATACGAACTTTTATGATATAGAAATGCTACTTACCAAAAGTTAGAAAAGTTGAAAAACTTTCACAAGAAAGGTAGTTACTTACGGAGTTTTAATCTAAAAACCGAACCATTAAAGTTGGCTTCTAGGTTTAATAGTGACAGGTTGCTAGACTGTAGCCTAAAGCGTACCTTAACCTGTTTCCTTAGTCGCCTCTTACGACACCCCCAAAAAAAAATTGAGAGGTGTTATTCGAAACCCGACACCACACAGGTATTTAGGCATATTTATTTAGTGTCAGAAAAGTAAAATTTAGGCTGAAAACATCTTTGCTCGTGACCTTTTATTTAGCAAGAGCTGTCGTCGGCCGACTTGTCATGCTGCTGCTAAAAAGCTTGGCCTTGCTGTTATGAAACGGAATCGAGTCGACAACTTGAAGATGATATGACATCTACGAGTACGGTGAATAAAATTAAATATAAACAAATGACCTTCGAAACATCTTTATGAGTGAGATTGTCGAGAACTAACAGAAATTGTAACAGAATTTCTAACGCTCCGCGGAAGGCAACTCAGTGCTCAAGTCGCTTAAGATATGGTATTGTAGATCTTGTCGTAGTTTTTCTGTGATTTATCGATTGATAATTGTTTGATAAACCAAAAAATACATGTCTTGTATTTTTCCATAATTTAACTGACGGATTAAATACATACGTATCACGCCCGTATTCTCAAAAGGGGTAGGTAAAGCACACGGTGTACGTACACGTAACGCTAAATATTCAAAATTGTTTTGAAAGGTTTGTAATATTAATTAAATAGAATCATTTATGTATCGACCACAGATTAAACTTAATTACGAGGATGTACACTGCCTGGCATCTAACTTGGCAATTCTTTAAGTAGAGGGGTTAAATACGCGCACCACTTTTCCCGAGGTAAACTGAAAACCTTGATGTGGTAGCCGCGGTAGCCGGTGATTGAACCGTGCCAACCTGTGACTGTACAATTTTATCCAAGGCGATCACAAGCCCCCACCCCCCACTCCTGAAGTTTGTCGATTATGAACCATTTTAAAAACCAAAAGACGTCTCATTTTTGTCCATAATCTTACTGTCGGACAAATTAGAATAGTAATATTAACCTAGCCATCATCCCCATCAACAGTCCTTGGGGTTGATGTTACACCATGCCGAAACGTCGGATGCGCGTGCGCATAGCTCCGCGTGCCGCCATTGTGGCCGGCGCGTGCGTCGAATGCGAGACGAATGGTTTTGCAAGAGAGAGCAGGAAAGGGTTTCGGGTGTTTTACGATTGACTTTTAAAACCAATGTAGCTAGTTATCAATGCTAAGACTTAAAGTATTTAAAGCGACAGAAAAGGTATGATTTTTTAACTGGTAGAATGGGAGGCACCTTAAATTATTCCTTATCTGAGTGAGTTTCAAAAAAATTGTACATAGTTAAGGGCTTTAATAAAAACAAAAGTTAATTGATTCTTTTGTGTAACGACAATTACCCATACATTTTGTATAGGTAATTTTCGTTACACAAAAGACGCGATCGTGATTTTGTTTTTATTAACCCTTAATTTATGTACAATTTTTTTGAAACTCACTCATCTACGTTTGATCTTTCGACGTGTCGGGTTGAGAATAACACCTCTCCTTTCTTCAGTGGATGTCTTAAGAGGTGACTAAGGAAATAGGGTATATTTTAGGCGACAGCCTATCTTATCTACCTGTCTCTGTTGTATCCTGTAACTTAAACAAAAAAAATATCTAGACGTCTACGAAACGTGAAATAGACATGGTTATGTCTATGTTAGCATTTCGTGTAGTTATGTATGTGATTTATTATATGAGAGGGTGTGAGCTTGAAGGTCGCCTGATGGAAAGTTATCACCGCTATGGCCACCCGCAACACAAGAAGCGTTGCCGGCCCGTCGAGAGAAAGAAAAACTGGCTCGTATTAAAGGACTCCGTGTTTTATTACTCCGGAAATTATAATGCAAGAGCTGGTTCCATATCATCGTCTCGCGAGGGAAGAAAGAAAAAGAAAATGTCTTTACCTAGAGTTGTCAGCCTGTCAGGTTTAATTAGTTAACACCCCTTTCTATTTGTTCTGCAGATATACGAGAGACGACTAAGAAAGGTTGAGATGTGCTTTTGACGACAGGCTAGCAACCTGTCATCATTATACCTTTTTAATTTAACTTCAAGCCTAATTAAGTTTAAATTTGCGTTAAAAGTGGCAACGGAAGTAAAATGCATGGTTTCGTTTATAATGTTTCATGTGCTGCCCACTCCATTTGGGAATAAAGCCATTTACCATATTTTAGGTTCTAAGTTAACAGGTAAAATAGTGTCAGGATGCTAGTCTATAGCCTAGCTAGAGCGTACCTAAACCTATTTATTCTCAGTCACCTTTCTTACGCCATTCATGGAAAAAATGGAGAGGTATTATTCTGAACCCGATACCACACCGTTCGGAGCGATGTATGTATGTATGTATGTATGTAACTCTTTATTGTACAAAATAAACACATGACAAAATAACAAGTATAAAACAAAACACAAGTACAAAGGCGAACATATCCCTAAAGGGATCTCTTCCTGCTGACCTTCAAGCGATTGACAAAACATATGAAATTAGAGTAGACACACAATGAAAGTTGAGAACACGATGTAATGTCATGATCATGATGACGTTTAGTAAAAAGGTTCCATGGTGGGTCAGAAATTATTCGGTTCAATAGTAGCCACCTATCTATGTATAACAGATTGTATTGTTGAGTATGTTCATGATGGTACAGTAACAGCATAAAACAGAGAAGTACAGTAGTCAATCAAGACAAGTTGTATGGTTGTATGTACAGTTACTGTGCCACTTTGTACCTTTTCACAAGAAATGTCACTGTGACATACCACACTTTCTACTAATCAAAGCAATATGAAACTCACTATGAAAAGGTTCAAAGTGGCACAGGTATCAATTTCCTTGACTCTACATAAAGCTACCGTGACACTTGAGTCTAGTTCTGTGATATAATATTTGTACGAGAGACTCTGATCCTCTGATACTCTGATCCAGGCAGATGACGTTTGTGGAAGAAGTTCTACTACTGGACGATAGATGGTGCTAGAGTCGCCACATATTTATAACAATGATAAGTAAATAAATTTCATTTTAATGTAATTCTAACTTAAATTACGAGGTTACATGATTTCGACGGTTAAGCACCTGTAATATTTTAAAGTAAAATAAATTCCCATTCTCATAAACAATTTTTTACAGTACCTATAGGTAGATAAGCTAGTGTAAAACACTTTCAAGGTACTTCAATTAGACACTTGTTACGATTTCACAGTTCCAGCAGTTACTCTTGAAAAGGTTGCAAAATCGTTCAGAAACCGCGTCTCAAGCGGACGTCCGCGCTCGGTTAGGCTTAGCACGAAGACACGCTCTAGTCGCGTCGCGCGCGGGATAGTCTACCTGTCACTTTCTGACGTCTCTGGTTAGACAGTGACAGGTATTGTTTATGTCGCGCGTATCACTATTCCGTGGCTTCAGCGCACTTTTTATTTAGATTAACTTCTGTATGTGCCTGTTTTGTGGCACTACGACCAAACCGAGGGCGTAATTGCGAATGAGTCACGGTTGCCTCACAGCCCATTCATCCGAGTTCGAACTGCGACCACCCACACCAAAGTAGATTGACTAATGTGCCCTCATGGGATCCACCGAGCAATGAGTGGAGGTATCATGGCTCTTCGGCCCTTTGGTCAGATCGAATGGAAGAAATTAAAAAGGAAAGCGCTGATTTCTGCGTAGGTAAATATCGCTATTTTTACGTAGGTATAGGTAATACCTACTGCGTGATTATCATAATATTGCGTTCACGCACCTCAGACCTGTGCATTAGCAACGCATCTAAACATCATTCTTCTGACTCATTCTTTTAACTCATACTTAGTATTAAAAAAAAAAAATTAGGTCGAATTGAGAACCTCCTCCTTTTTGAAGTCGGTTAATAAGCATGTAATAGTAAAAAGACGCAGTGTCCGGTGGGCCATGCGAGTAAGGTAATTGAGTGCGTACCTACTTACTATCAATAGCTACTATCGCGGAACCAAACATTAAAAAGTTTCCTAACAAAGATTTAAAATAAAATTCCAAGCGCTTTATACCTATAACCAAAACTCTCATAAAAATCATAACAGGACAGCATTCACATCAAGAACACAAGTTCGTACGATAAAAGGATGTTTTAATATTATAAAAACTTCCACCCCCAACAAACATCCTTACACCTCTATTTAAACAGTTGCCTCGCTTTTTTGATTCGATAGCTCGACTATTCAGATCAGTATGCGTGTCACACGCATCCCTCCCAAGACAATGGGTAGGTAGCGCTCTTTTCGAAGCAGGAAACGGCGTACGCGCAGGCGGTACAAAATGGCCACCGCCGCCATATTTAAAACCTCAAACGGAGTTATAGGCGCGTCTGGATGCGAAGGAGACACTGTGCCATAAAGGGAAAGGATGTCCTGGGTGCTTTCCGCTTGGTAATATATTTTAGTTTGTTATTCCATGTTGTTGTTTCCTTCCGCGTTGATAACCCCATCAGTGTCCATTCCGGGATGGTAGAGGTATTAACTAGCTTTGAAGTTAATGATAAGTAGGTATGCCGTACTTCGATGATCTAATTTTCTATTTACCTAATATTACTAATATTTGTCCCTAATTCCACGAGTGTTTTTAGCGACCCTAGAGCTCTATCTCTCACCTATCATCCAATAGTAGAAATTCTTCCACAAACGCCATCAACTGTCCAAGTATTCTACATCGCGCTAAGTTTCTAAGAATTGTTGGATAAAACAACATCCAACTTTCTCTCTGTGGACCTCGGTCTCCTGGCAAACCATCTGCCTGAAGAGATCTCTATTGGAATCTTTCCACAGATCTAGTTCGACTATTGGACGCTAGATGACTCTAAGCGGCGCTACAGACCTTTAACACAGTAGTAAGTATGTAGTCATAATTATGTAGAAAAAGAAGGAATAGTGCTGTCCCTAGGCCTATAACATATTGGTTCCTGACCCACCATGGAACCTATATTTACAGTGAACGTCATAGTGACGTTGCATTGCTCTGCAAAGGATAACTTTATTACGTTTATTGAGACGTTTTACCGTGGGCCAGAAATCAGTAAATTCGACCGTACAATTAACACCGAAATTCATGTCCTCCTAGCCCAATTATTCGTCAGTTCGTCACCCAACCAATTAAAACTATTAATAAGTAACAATCGTGTAAGAGGAAGCAGTCAGGAAGTGGTTTTTATGTGTATTTGTCCCTTATCTTCGGAACCTGCGAACGATAAGCGTGTTGGCATTCAGCTTGAGACGGGTTATCTCTTCCTATGCTAACAACGAATCTGCTGCTAGTTCATGGTTTAGTTTTATTCGTTAAATAGGTCATTAGTGAACTTTTTGATACAATAATTAAAAACAAAAAAAAAACCGACTTCAAATTAGCAATATTTTGAAAAGATTCTGTTTACTGAATGTAAAATCTTGACTTCATCAACAAATTACCGAAAACGCCGTACATCTCCATATAAAATTTGAAGAGTTCCCTCGATTTCTCCAAGATTCCATCATCAGATCCTGGTGTCGTGCCAATGGGACCAATTTCGAGTTATACCCTATCGATTAAAAAAAAAAATTGAAAATCGGTCCACGGGTCTCCGAGCTATCGAGTAACATACACACAAAAAAAAAAATAGGTCGAGAATTGAGAACCTCCTCTTTTTGAAGTCGGTTAAAAACTGCATACGACACGTCTTTTCATCTTCTCCCAATAATTTAATCCCCACAAGAACCAGCGCTCAAGCCCTTACAGTCCACTCGCCTACACCACGTTAGCACAGTAACATAGGTACGTGAGTTGTTTCGCGGGCGGGATAGACTCTGTCACTTTCTGACATCTCTAATGAGACAGTGACAGGTATAGTATATCTCGCGCGCATCTCTACTCGCGCCCTGTCGTGCTAAGCCGGCTTTATTCCTAAGCCGGGTCCTTACTAACATTACTAACCATGCATGTCCAAAAAGGGTATCTAGCGAGGTCTGGTTAGTGAGGACCTGGTTGTTGGGGTGGGCAGAGCATGAAATGTTACATAGGCAGAATGTTTTGTTGTTACTTTCAGCTCAATTCAAAACAAGAGGTGTTGGTGACAGGTTGCTATAGCCTGTCCCTTAAAGCATACCTAAATGAGGTAGGCACGAAACGCATTGTCTTACTTAGGTACTATAGAAGGTAATCTACTGAAGTAAACGATAGAAAAACAACCATACAACACAAGTGTGATAAGCTGGGAAGCTTATATTGTCGTCCTATAATTAAAGTACCTAGGTACTACTTAGGTACGAGTTTTAGACCGAACTCTGAAAATTCCTCATAATAGGTTAGGTAGGTATTCTATCCTAAGAATGAAAATTAATTTCCATTGTTAACAGTTTAATTGAAGACATACCTACTCACGTTTGCTTCTTAATTCTAATCTTAACTGGAATTTATTTGAATAGCTAATGAGGTGACAAATACGAGTAAATATTCATGTTTCTCAGCAAGAAAGCTGTACCAATGCTAAGTGTGCATTACCGCAGATAGGGTCACGGCG
Source organism: Adoxophyes honmai (assembly GCA_005406045.1). NCBI lineage: Eukaryota > Metazoa > Arthropoda > Insecta > Lepidoptera > Tortricidae > Adoxophyes > Adoxophyes honmai. The sequence continues at coordinate 16,687 of BHDV01014343.1, forward strand.
GCCTGACCCACTCTGCCAGAGCGTAGGTCGCGGCCCACACCACGCAGGTAACTGCAGGTAAGCTTAGATGCCCCCGTGTGGTGCATGTTCCAGGTACCCACAACCCTTTGAAGTGTTGTCCACTATTTAGAAGGGGACACTTCTTAATAATGTCTAGTACGTACAAAGAGTGTCTAATTAGTATTCATCTGAGCGAGTGCAGTCCTCGCCGCGGTGGGGACGGGTTATTAGCCGGCGCCGCCTCCGCGCCCGGCCATATTGTTCCGACGCCTGCCCCGAGCGCCGCCGCGCTAAACGCTCTCCGACTAACGCTAATTCACTCTGTCAATATTTGAACTGTGGTGCCGCTTCGACGATTTCACCAGAGGAAGCCGAGCCGGTGGCTGGGAAGGCAAGATGTCGGCATAGCTGATTGACTTTGATATACGGCTGTGTCACATCGAGCCAGCTCAATCCACCGGCGTTCTACTGCCGAAGATCGCATCGTGATTGCACCCGTGCGGAGAGAAAATTTGGATCGCTCCCGATTTGCGTTTCGCGCCGCCCCGGAGGGGGCGCTCTGACAGCTGTCACACAGCTTTCTCGGGCGCTCGTGGGACGGGTTCGCCGAGCATATTTTTTATTTACATATATCACACACGACGATGTTCCCGTAGAGTGCGACCGGCTCTGTGCGTGCGTGACGAAACGATACGAAAACACGAGAGAATGGCGAACGAGGAGGTTTTAGGGGCGCGGAAGACGATGTTCGTTTTAGTGATTGTTGTGGGGTGTTTCGCGGTGCTGTGGCCGCGCATCCTGGCCCCGCTGATGCTGGGGCAGGGCCAACAGCTGAAGCCCAACCAGTTCGACCGGGACGCAGGTAACGGCGGTATTTATAACTCTAAGCTCAATGTCAATACCGCTGGACGCCGCGGCGGCCACGGTTTCGACGCTACACGCGTTTTAAATTTAATTATGCGGCGCTCAGCGCTAAAAACCACCAGCTGAACTCTTAAAATGTCTTTGTAAAGCGTGATTTTTCCGCTTGGTGTGGTGGATTCGCAACGCTACTTTCTCAGTGCGTGTTTGCGTTTCTCAGCGGGGCTGAGCAAATATGTCGTAGTCCAGCGGCTGACCGAGCGTTACCTAATGTTGACATAAGATCTGATTGGAATGCTGTTAGCATCAAACTAGTTGGCCAACTTTACTTCTATGACATGTTCTTCTCCGCTCAAATATGTGTCAGGGATATTTGACAGTAAAAGTATTTAAATGCTTATGGAAGTACCTCAGCATTCAACTAGTTTTTATCACAATTACATATTATCCTGTTGCCTTATGTAATAATAATGACTGATTAGGGCCAATTATGTGGGAGTTAGTAGAGTTTGGGCAATTAATCTGTTTCTCCGTCATAGTTGTAATCTAACATTGTGCAGTTGTAATTACTGCTAGACTTAGGTATATTTCTTTAGCTGTGTTATTATAACACAACACACTGTTTCATAATATTCTAAGTTGAGAGAAAAATTAATTGATATTTTTGTGCCAAGTTTTATACATTTTTACTCACTCACATTTTCTCAACACTCTTCATTTCACATTATATCTAGTATTTTTCTTCTATTATACTTTTCAAAACAAAATAGTTCTTATCAGCCATTATAGCATGCTTCCAAATAATAATTAACATATATTTCCATAGCTAAATAACAGTTTTTTCTGTCATACATATATTATGTTATAGTCAAACTTTGACAGATAATTAATTATCATTTCCCTACGAACATATTTTAAGGTGAGGAAATTCAAACTTAGAGCCATATCCAGTATTGTTCTATTTCTATAATGTGTTGTTGATGCTGCTGCTAAACCATATAAATACAACACATTTTTTTCACATCATGGTAAAGACTAAGAGAGTTTGATTGAAAGTTTCTTAAGACTAAGAGAGTATGATTGAAAGTTTTCTATGAACTATTTCAGTACAAACCTTGTATTTAATATCATAATCCTCACTAAAAAGAATTCTAAATCAAAGCTGACATATTTCATTATCCATACATATATGGACATTAAGTTTATTAAATAAACAGAACTGTAATGTATGTATTAAATCCATAGACCTAGTATGGTCTTATGACCAGTGGAAGAGTTTCTAATTATTATGTTGATTAGTTATAAAAAAAAAACTTCAGTTAAAAAAAAACCTTTACTGAGCAAGCAACCTAACCATAAACCATGTGAGTCATTATTCACTTCATCAAAATATTGACTACATCATCAAAATATTATACCTTCTACATCATCACAGTCACACAATCAAATACATGATCCAACAGGATGCTGTGAAGTGATCTTCGCATCAGAAATGGCTGTCTTGGAGTTAGTCAATGAAGTATGCAATTCAGCTGTCGGGACAGACGGCAAAATGTCTCCGTATGCTGCATCTGAATGCCGGAAAACTGTGAATGAGACTTGTGGGTTGGATATAGCAGCATTTCTTAAACGGAGTGACAATGTTGGGAAGACAACGAAGGTGCTGCTGCAGACTATGAAGCAGAGCAACAGCTCGTGTCTGAAGGAGCATTTCGGAGTGCCGGTGTGGAGCCTTGGTGCCCACACTGCTCTGAACTCATGGACATTGACTGACAGTTAGTTGTTTTCTTGCGGCTTGCTGTTTGTCTGTGAGCGGGGATTTTATAATGACACATTTGGTTTTAAATTGATTGCATGTTTTGGTCGTATTTCAGGTAAACTTTTAGCAACCAATGCGGAAGCTATCATAGTGCCAAAAACATGTATCCTCAACTTTAATGATGAGGTATTAAGAGGATGTTTTCATATTTTTGGCATTTTGACAGTGCTGATATATTTGTTGCTGACTGTACATTAACATTAACCTAATGTTAGGGTCTTTCAATAGATTTTTATGAATGTCAATAATACTAGTGGATTACTGGATTACATTGTAGATTAAAAATGGATAGGTCAAATCTTATTAGATTTTTAAATTAAGTAAGTAAATAAGTAAAAACTCTAAGATATTGTACAAAAAAGGTACTAAATACAAAGGTGGACATATCTCAAAAGGAATCTCTGCCAGCTAACTTTTTAGTAGTAGAGCTTAGTAATTTAGGTATCAAAAAAAATCTTTTAATCATCTACATATAAATGTCTATACAAATAAATAATGAATAGTAAAATATTAATATACCTAGCCACGTGAAATTACATTAAAGTAAATATGCACACAATTATTAAATTACACATAACTGTAACAATATTACATCACAACGCACCTGCTGTGCTCATAATGCTGTAGATGTCAATGGGTGGCGGTGAACACTTCGATTTCCAGCAGTTCCATAAAAAAACTTCAAATACAATTTGAAATAGTAGTCTTAAAATTATTTTCCCGTGTGGTGCCGGTTTAGAATAGCACCTCCCCCTTTCTTCCCGTGGGTGTCGTAAGAGTCGACTCTGGGAAAGGGTTAGTGTATTGTGGGCGATGGGCTAGCAACCTGTCTCTGCAATATCACGTTTAACCATCTGATTACCCTAAAATTGCTAAATGCGGCACTGGATTTTTGAACTCATGTGCTCTGCCTACCCCTCTTGGGAATAAAGGCGTGAGAATATGTTTGTATGTGTGTATGTTAAAATTATATGTTCTGTGAATCATGTTGATCATAAAAATAAACGCTACAAACACGTGGGCGCGAATCGGAATGATGCCATGGTTTCTGCTGTTTGATAATAAATTAATAATCAGCTAGTTGCACAATTAGCATTGGGAACAATTACAGATTTAGAAAATACTACTACTAGACTACTACTACTACTACTACAAAATTACTACAAGTTTGATAAAATTTCATTGTGGCGAATTTATTTGAATGTTTGAAAAGCAGTAGTACAAAAACAAAGCGCAAACCCTGAAGTATATTGTGTAGAAAAAACAATTTATTTACTTAACTACATGTCTACATGATACCTACTTCACCGTCTTTAAAAATATCGCGATTAGATCTAGTCGTCGCCTTAGAAATATTTATCCCAAATGTGTCACTATAAAATGCCCATATTCGCCAAAAAATAACGAGTTTGTGAGATCAGCGTTCTAACATGCATGGTTTTATTAATATGTACCTGATTTTGTATATAGGTTTGTCCGTCGTTGTTCAGTCAAAGACAAGACAACCACATTGCCGAAGTGGCAAATTTTGTTTCTCTATTTCTAAATCTTTGTCTTTGACTGTACACTGTACCTACGTTACTAAGATTCCAGACATGGACATTGTGACAGTACGTAATGGTTTACAGGACTGTATAACATAACATACCTAATATGAATCTGTGGATCTATAGGGAATTAGATTTTAAGCTTAAACTGACAGCGGAGGCGGGACTGCGCGACGAGGTGGCGTCACGGTATCGGTTGTAACATTCGAAATCAAACGAGGGAGCGCTCACAAAGTACCTACCAGCCAGAAAATAAGCGTTTCATTCGTACTATCACGCCGCCGCGTCGCACCGTCCCGCTTCCGGAGTCTGTGCGTCTGTAACTTTAATGTTCCGAGCTTCAGAATGGAAAAACGTCGGAATCCTTATAGGATCACTCTGTTGTCTGTCTGTCAGTGAAGATGTCGGAAACGAACGAGTTTCATAAAAACTATGCGGGTACTCATATCTATAAATAGTCCTTTGAAGTTGTTAATGAGACAATCGTCTAAGTTCAGTGGCTAGATTGGGGACAGTGGTTTCATAAATCAGCTAAATGTATGGAACATCAGCTGAAAAACAGTCGCTTACGTATGACACTTGAAAAATTTCGCGAAGATGGTAACACTGTATAAATTTTCACGTTTACGAAGTAACACAGTTGTGGGCGGAACTTTGATTTATTTTCGTAAATACAACCCTATTAATCATGTAATGGTAATCGCTTTACGGCACGTCCAAATATTCAATCTGTCGACGGTTTAGATTACCAGAGATAAGCTATGTCCACACCAGTGCGCTTTCACGTTCACCTTGCGTCTTCCTCTGACGCATGCCCGTGCAACCACAGCGCATGCCCTGAAACTAGATCCGTCCTCAATGAAGACGTGCTGGCGACATGCGCTGTGGTTGGTTGTTGTTAGTGCCCGACCGAAGGTATAATTTTGGCCGAAGCCGAAGCCGAAGCCGATTAATCGGTTTTCATCAAAACCTTCGGCCGAAGCCGAAGCCGAAGGTGTGTTGACCCCATGTTGACCCTAAGAAATACGAGAATTTGCTAATAGTAAAAAAAAACGGTAGTAAATTATGCGCAGTTTTCGCTTCTAAATCAAATGTGACCATGTTGTTATGTTATTTGTTGTCAGTAATTTATATAATTAACTGCAAGTATGTAATTCGATCGGGCCGACGAAACGCTGCTCTGCTAAGCGCTGCGCACTAACCCTCTCGTTCTGGCATCTTTCGTCCAATTTCAAATCACAACTTGCTAACCTTCGGCTTCGGCCAAAGCTTCTGCCAAATTTTGGCCGAAGCCGAAGGTTTGGCCGAAGGTGGCCGAAGCCGAAGCCGAAGCCGAAGCTTCGGTCGGACACTAGTTGTTGTGTGGTTGGCACGGGCATGCGTCAGAGGAAGATGCAAGGTGAACGCGAAAGCGCACTGGTGTGGACATAGCTAATATCTATCTCGAGTAAAACAAACCGTCGATGACATTGAACATCGGGACCGGCAGTTAGTTGAGACAAAATGAGATGATGTCAAATTATTCGGGAGTGTGGCTCTTATTTTCCGAAAATCATATTTTCTTCGTGTTAATTTTTCCGTTTCCATAATTTTCCGGTGTCTTTTTTTCCCGATATTTTATTTTCTATGAGCATTTTATTCCATACCCAAGTTTTTCCGGTGTCTTTTTTTCCCAGTCACCTATTATTAGTAGTTTCGGTTTTTTCGCTTCCCTTTCTTTCCACTCTTTTAAGCATCTAGGATATTGCCTATTTTACGTATCTGATAGCAGTCCGGTTCTGGCGCTTCGCCGGCCGCTGCCGCGGCACGCTCGCTTCGCTCGCTCGGCTCGCGCGCTGTAGCGACGCAGTTCAACCTAACACTCCTCCTCGCTTCGCTCGTCGTCGTACCTAATTGGGCTCTGTGCTAGACCTTATACGTATAATTGCGCCATAAGGGAACGGAAAAATATATTTCGTGAAAAAATGCCCATGAGAAATTATGTGTTGGGGAAAAAAGGTACTGCGAAAATAAGGGAACGGAATAATTGCCACCAAAAAAAAAGGTGACTGGAGAAGAAAGACACCGGTAAATTATGAGAACGGAAAAATTAACACGACGAAAATATGATTTTCGGAAAAAAGGAGCCACGCTCGTTTCGTCATCGCTGACGTTTCAGTGTCACTGCGCACGCGCTGCGAGATCTTTGCACTTGTGTCAGCATTTATCAATGACACTTGACTTACTATTAAACAGTGCATAAAAACATAATATCTAAAAACCGGCCAAATGCGAGTCGGGCTCGTGCATTAAGGGTTTCGTACCAAAAACAGCAAAAAACAAACACATTTTTTCTATGAGAGCCCCCTTAATTATTAAGTATTATTATTATTTTGTTTTTAGTATTTGTTGTTGTAGTGACAATACAAACACATAATCTTTGAAAATTTCAACTGCCCAGCTATCACGGTTCTTAAGATACATCATACAGCTCGCAGAATGGTGACCAAAAAACCGGCCAAATTATAACGTTTATGTATAGGAGCCCCCCTTAATAATAATATTATTTTGATTTTAGTATTTTTTGTTATAGCGGCAACAGAAATACATCATCTAGAAAAAATTCAATTGCCTAGCTGTTACGGTTCTTGAGATTACAACCTGGTGACAGACGGACAGACGGACATCGAAGTCTCAGTAATAGGGTCCCGTTTTCACCCTTTGGGTACGGAACCCTAATAAGGGCGCAGTGGTACAAAGCTCGCACAAGGCGCGGTAAAGTCTATTAATGGCACTCTTGAGCGGCTAAGTGCTCAACTTGAAAGGCGCCTCAAACGAGCTATTTAATATCAATATACAGGGTGCCCTGTAGGAAAGGGAAAAACTGAACCAGAGTATTCCTGAGGTCGAATTATCCTTTTTTCGGCGACAATCTGTCTGTGAATTGTGAAGAAGGCTGTGATTGACAGCTGTTGCCTTGAGAATACCTATGGCTCGTCAAGAAACCCCTTTAACACAGAAGCAGAGATTTAGGCACTTTTTTAGCATCTCTGTCGGTTTAGTCAGGCAAGGTGGAAGAGTAACGTGACTAGAGATGTCAGAAAATGATGGGTAGTCTATCTACCATCGAACCAATTGATTCCTGACCTGACCCATTATAGAACCTATTCACAGTAAACGTCATAGTGACATTGCATTGCTCGTCAGGCGAAATCTCAATAAGGGGGCGTCCATAAATTACGTCAGGTGTTTTTTTCAATTTTCTGACCCTCCCACCCCCCTTGGTGAGATGTCGTGAGATTTTATTCAACCCCCTCCCCCACCCCCCAAATCTCACGTGAGATTTTTCTAAATGTTATTTTAAAAAGAAAAATAAAATGAAGACGTAACTTTGATAAAAACTAAAATTTTTCTTCGTTCGGAGGATACACTCATGAAGTGTCAAATGTAAATCGCCATCCACATACTCACTTCGCTTTTTAAGACCTTAGGCATCTGGATTAAATGGACCAAAATAGTAGTTTTTTGTTTGTTTGAAACAAGAAAAAAATTGCGTGATATTTGCCGTGACCCCCTCTCCCCCCAACGTGAGATTAGATGAGATTTGACTCGACCCCCTCCCCCCCAAAACACCTCACGTAATTTATGGACGCCCCCTAACGTTTATTGTGACAACGTTCTGCGATGGGTCAGGAATCAGTTGGTTCGATAGTACATTAGCAAACGTAGCATCACTGTCCAAAAAAATTAGGCACTATTACTGATTTACTGTCATAAGGGCACTACGTCTCAGACTTCTGGGTTAGTAAAGATTCTGCATTGTTTCTGATACCACCACGAATTGCTATCGTAAACCGCATTTATTTTATCACAAACATAAGCATACAATCACGCTTGTACTGTATTCCCAAATGGGATAGGCAGAGCACACTAAACATGAGATAGTCAAAACCATCCACTTCTGGTATAATTTTAGTTGGAAACGTTGATGAATGGGTATAATAGTTACGGGTTGTTGGCCTGTCGTCTCGTACGACATCCAGGGAAGAAATAGAGAGATGTTATTCCACCACCTCTTAGCTCATTTCAATTCTCAGTTGTGGTGACTGGTGACACGATTCCATACTAGCGTTACCGCTGAGACTTCCTTGTTATTTTCACATGTCCTAATGATTCACGCATACCGCTCCTGTTAAAAAATTACGTACACATGTTTTAACATCTAACCGAATTATCATCGTATGACCTAGTAACAGGCTGAGATGATGGGCGCGTCACGACACACGTGACCTTATTGCGTGACAATATGGACGGAGCTTTGTTCTTGACGGAACGGGTATAACTTGAACGACTAGCCAGGTACTTAGTGTTAGAAAGACTAAGGGGCTCGGTACATGCAACCGGTTCTGCTTAAACTATTCACGAGGAAACAAATGAGGCGAACAGCGCTATTGTTACAAGTTTAAGCTAGGAAGAGACGATAGTGATGCATACATAGAAACAGATGATGCGAATGGCATTATTGATAATGATAAAAGTACAAATTAGATAATTACCCAAAAATGCAGAAGTGCGTTTTACGGAAGGAAAAATCGTAAGCGCCAATAACAGATAGATAAACGAGAGGGTGATAAACCGTAAGAGGAAAACCAAAAAGTTGCACTTACGATAAGTCGTACTTAAAATTACTGTCAGGCCTCGTTTAGGGAGACGCCTCGCGTCGAGCGTTGCGTGTGGAGGCGCGAATCGCATTAGATTCAAACCTATGGCGTTATATGAGAGCGTTTAGCGTTACGCACTGCTAGACGCTACGCCGCACGCGAATCGCGACGCGCCGCGTCTTCTTAGACGAGGCCTTAACTTTTCGTTTTGACACGAAACGGAACTATACAAAGGCACGGCTTATTTTTGTGTCACAATGGGAAAGTTAGTAGTAATTTTAACCACGGCTTAACTTAGTCGATTCTGTGTTTATTTATTATTTTTCGTAGCCTAGGATAGTCTCTCTGCTGGTCAATGGCTTACCTGGTTTTGTACGTTTTTGTTTTTTCCTGTTCTCTCTATTTAAGATTAGAATCTTAACGGACAAACGCTGACATATTTTTCAGGAATTCGAAGGCAATCGTGGACATTACATGTAATGAATGACACTTACTAGATTATTACCCTTTTCAATGCAAACTAGTTACAACATATGCGGCGAACTTTGCCTTAGATTTGTATTAAAAAGCTTAAGTTTAAAAACTGTTGACATTAGCAAGTTGAAAAAAAACTGTTTATAAAGCCGTCGGTTAATTTTTTTATAAATATTTTAAGGACAAATATTGTTCCTGTTGTTTAAACAAACAAAAAATAACGAAGATAGTGCTTAAAAGTTCTAGTCACATCGCTATATTATGTTACAATTTTTACCTAGGCGTGACGTCACAAGACTTTTCGTAAGTTAAAGGTTTTCAATCATTTGATAAACCAAAGCAAAGAAATACGGATCCGTATTTTTCCACGAGCAAACTGATGGACTAAATGGAATGATAAGCTTTTTAACCAAGTTCTTTACTACATTCTAATAATAATTGGAATATGTAGGTATAGGTATCTGAAATGTTATGATTAACAAGTTACATTACGGTTCTCGAAATCTAACTTGGCAAGATGTTAAGTAGTGGGGGCAAGTCTATGGAAAAGCGACGCGCGAACTTACCCCCACTACTCCAAAATTTTGCCAAATTAAATACCGAAGACTGTGCAAGGTTACAAGTACCTGTAACAACAAATCTGTTATACAAAATGTGTACTGAGAAAAGTATGTTTATTTCGAACTATTTTAATGCTACCCTAGAAATCGTACTAACGGGAAACTTGGTGGGGTTTTCAGAATTGACTGACTATCTAATTCTAGTACCAGCGGATTTCAGCGAAAAATCGCCACTCAACATGCAAATAGTTTACATAAAAGATGTGCCGAAAACTGAAAACAACCAGACAAGTTCGATATTGAACTTATTGTCGTACAAAACCTTCGGAAAACGGTAATGCAAGTTAATTACCTGCCAGAAATAGAATTTAAATTCACATGTATGCGCATAAATAAACCTATTTCCTTAGTCGCCTCTTACGACATCCACGGAGGACATGGAGAGGTGTTATTCTAACCCGACACCACACAAGATGTAAACATCATACCTCTCACTCACTGTTATACCTCTTCCATCTGTAACATCTAAAATTATGCTATAAGTGGCTACGAGTCGGGAAATAGTCATGATTTTTGTCTATGTAGCGTTTCGTGTGCTCTGCCTGCCCCATTTGGGAATACAGGCGTGATGTATGTATGTATGTATGTATGTATGAATTTATCTTTATTCCCGTATAGTTGAAGTGACACCAAGACGACTACGACGGCTTTATTGATGTTTAACGGATCTTGTTTTATACGTAAGTACCAGTAGGAATATCAGTATCAGTATATGCAATGAACAATCCGAGATACTTATTTACTTAATTCAAAGTCCAGATGTTTCTCAAATCTCGCGCTAATATTTTTACTTCGAAGAACAATGTTCTCCTGTATTACCGGGCAGTTATCATAAGCATAAGCATACAATCACGCCTGTAATCCCAAATGGGGTTGGCAGAGCACACTAAACATTATATAGCCAAAACCGTGACTCACGTTTCGAAGCCACTACGAGCATAATTTTTGGTTTTAAAGATGGAAGAGAGATTATCGTGACAGGTTGATAGCCTGTCGTCTAAAGTCTACTTAAACAACGACATCCACGAAAGAAATGGAGAGGTGTTATTCTATCCCGACACCACACAGAAAGGAGTTGTCATCTTTGTATTATTTGGACTTATTAATACCTAGTGCCGTTCGCGTCACTTGTTTCTATGTTGCATCTTTACAGGTAACAAAATTGGCGAAAGATGCATTAAAATACAGTCCAATTATGTATGCCATTTTAGCTTGTTCGCGTCAATAAAGCGATTTTCAATCTGCTGTTACCACTTACGCGTCTATAGGTGTAGTGAGATCCTAACCGGCCTATAACGTTGCAAGCGCACGCGCTTCACTAAAAGAAAGTCAACCAGCAGATGTCCCCTGACCACACCCAAAACCGCACAAAACTAATAGTACTAAGTGTATACGTCACTGACAGCGTCCGTTTCAAAACTGGCCTGCGCATGGGCATCTCATTCCATTTTCAATTACAAACTCAACCGTCAAGTCCGTATGGTCTAAATTTGAAATTTCACCAAGCTGGAAGTAAGTCTTTTGGCAAATACCGTTCTCTTGGTCAATACATTTCCATTTTCAGTGGATTTCAATTTGAACTTAACGCGTAAGATGTTGAGGTTAGAATTAGAACTGGCGGCAAATTGTAGGTATGTTTGGCGGTGTTGGTTTTGTTATGGAAAATTTGTGAAGCGCTAGAGAAATGGAAAATCACGACTGTGCCATCATGCGCCAATAGGGACAGTTGTAATAGATATAGTCTTCGTTTATTCACACACACAATTTGTTAAATTATCATCAGAGCAAAATTAAATAGTCGTTTCTTTCGTGCTTTTTTTTGCATCTATTATGTTTCTCTCGTTTTTGGCAGAGAAAGCCGATTGATTACTTGGTTGCAAGGGCTTTGCAAGGGGGGCGATAGGGCGTCGCCTCCCAAAACGAAATAAAATATACCTAAATTTTCTACAACCTGCAAAGGCATAGATACCGTCAGGATCAATTTAAGGAGAGGAGAAAGATTTATAATGCAGATGTTATTATTATCAACAATATTTTTTATTGTTTAAATTCTTGGGATGACGAGCCCCCTTGCGTATCCCCCACAGCTGTCTTGCAGTGAATACTAAGGCACATAAAACCAGTTAAAACGTCTAAAAACGTGCAACTTCTCTATTTATGTCTAACAACACTCAATGTTAATACCCTAATTCTCAGCACTCGAACCCATGTGTTTGTTTGTGCACATGAGTGGCAGCATACATCGGTTAGCATCTGCGGACCTTCGCCGCCCATATGGTTTTTATACACAAATTAGGTAATGCGTCAATTGGCGATGTGGGTCAAATTGTGAGTTGTGAGGGATGGCGTAATTAGGAATGTAGTGAGTTTTGTTAACATGAACTCGTTTTTTTCTCGTGTTTTATGGAAATAATAGAACAAATTCATTTCTGACCCATGTGAAAACTTTGTCACCGTTAACGTAATAGTTATTTATTTTCTTTTGTCAAGAAATTAAATGTCACTGAAATTAGGTTCTATGGTGGGTTAGGAATAGCTTATTTTGGTAGGACAAAATCGATTAGTTAGTTTATCTAGTTCTGTATTGGTTTAAAGTGCTAGGAACAACAATATTCAAAATGGTCCTAAGATTTTTAGTTAGGCCTAGATTTATTCTTTATTTTACGATCGTTGTCCATGAATCATCCACAATGCCAGACGAATCTGTCTGTCAGTTGCTTTGCCGACCCAAAGAATAGGCTTAAGGTCCAATACCTCATGTGGCAGCAATTGTACCGACTGTCTTGCCCTCTAAGCTGAAACATATCAGTGCGAGCAGAGACTGAAAAAAAGTAGTTTGTAAATCTGAGAAAATAATTGTATGTAGTTACTTCTTAAAGTCAAGTAGGTACCCACTTATCGGACAGCTGTATTTCTGAATTTTACTGTCGAACTGTCGACCTACTCTCTTCCGCAAGGCTTTAGAATTTTCTTCGTGTCGTTTTCTACCACATCAACAATGTAACAAGAATGCCAGCATGGGGAATTACATTTACAAGTTAACATTTACTACAAAGGTAAACTTTATGCCCTGTGCAATCTTTACAGCTTTGAGGTGTTTTTTACTGACAAATTATGCAAAATAATGTCTTAAATATCAATTCCCGCCTCGACGGTGGTAAATCATTTAGACTCTTACTATTTCCACTGAAGATGCGTAAGTCAGGGATTTAGGCTTTATCATTTCAAAAATTGTTTGCCTTGCCGGGCCACAACGTCTTGTCATGCGCGTGGAAAACTTTATTAGGTTCTTCTCTTTTCTCTAATAGGTTAGCAATTGACCACAGATACGCTCGATGGAAAGAAAATATGTAGTCTGGTCTAGCTATCGGAGTGTATTAGAAATATAAACGTTTAAGTCGTCAAATTGGAACTATTTTTACACAGACCTAATTGGCCACTACAGTTGAAAAACTATCTTTGCCTACAGTAAAATCTTATTAATTTATCGTTGTAATTAATTCATAGTTAATTTTCAATGTCAACCCTTAGTTTAACGACTAATAACGAGTCTTATTCCCGATGTTTCCTTCGCTTAGCGATTGTTTTCATACTGCAGACGAAAAAAAGCAATATTTCTTGTAAAAGGAACTACCGCGAATAATTCGATAACGGGGTTATGCGAAATAACTCTGGCCGTTTAAAAATAAATCGTACAGTACGTAAACTACTATGAGGATATGACGTGTTCAGTCTAATTTTATTGTTCATTAGAACTTTATAACTATATTAGAATGGTCCGAAATAGACCTGCAGAGGTATGATATAACTGAGGAGATGTATGTGGATGATATGATATGTAATTGAAGTTTGGATGATGGGTGATGTAAAGAGGTTGTTGCAGATCCTCTTGGGCTGATTGAAGAATTAAAATTGTATCATAAAGATTTATTTAAGCTACTAATGTAATTTCTAACTACTATTCGTGAGTTTGTGTATGGTTTTCTCGTGAATTTGTATTAATATCTATTATGTTTATCTAACATTGTGTTATGTTGTAACTAACACACTTTATCCAGATTATGTAATAAGGGTTATATGTTTGTACTAACAGTCATGTTTAACGTATCTGCTGTATTAACTGCACCTGTCTTTATTATAAACAAGATCTGCTCATAACATGGTTTATAGAATTTGTATTAGATAATAGAGTAATACTTACAGCATATTTATGGTTACTCTGATCATAGTTTGGTTGAATAGCCTTTTGTTTTTCACCATACATTTTTAGTCTTAATATAGTGCAATAAGCTATCTTCAATGGAAGTTGGCAATAGCCTAAACAAAGAAATTAGAAACATACTTTCAACACCAAATAAATAATTGTTTGCTATTGAAATGAAATAATTCGGCCCGTTACATCCCACGCGGGCCCAGTGCGGATTTGGAAACTTCGCGCACAAGATTGAATTCGTCGCTGTGTGCAGTTTCCTAAGGATGCTCTCCTTCATCGAATAGCTGGTGATAAATAGATTCCCGATTCGATTTCGCGGATAAATTCAGATAATTTCAGTGGGCCTTTGCTTGAGAGGCCACTTATTTTTAATGTAGAAATAATTCTTAAACACAATGAGTTTTTACCTTTGAGAAGTGATTGATAATATATTGCCATGTTCCATTGAAAGATACTGTAAACACTGCACAGATTATTCTTCTAAAAGTTTTAAACTCGAGCCTCTTTAGATTAGTTGACGGATTGCTATTCTATGCTAAACTATGTTTTTTAATCTTCTTTTATTTCTTAGCTACTCAAAGCTACCACCGATGTCTAAATATGCATTCTCGTGGGTCAAGCCTAAAATAAATTACCAATTAATTATTTCCTGCCTTTAAAAAGTATGCAGTGAGAGAGTTCTTCAACCACCAAATTAATCCCTTTGTTCTCTATAACTCCTGTAAATGTCTAACACCACCACTCTTCTTGTGCTAACAACTATTCCACAGCCATTTCTATCCACAGGCGTGAAGCAAGAACGGTCCCCGATCAGAGGGGCGGGTCCCCACCCGGCTCTCCGCGAGAGGGGGCGCGCGATCCCCGCCGGGGCGCCCACTCCCCCCTCGCGGGTCCCTGTGGCCATGCCCCCCCACGCTCGGGTACGGTCTCCCCTAAGCGTCTACTTTGAGACAGAGCTCGATATCAAGGTCAGTGGTGAGCGTTGGTGATGAGTGGTGAGTGATGGCTTCGCTTCGCAAGGTAAGGGGTTGCCAATGGAGCGATTGCATTGGTATGTATCACGTTAGGGGAAGTAGTTTTGCTCCGTGATGCTGATCTACTGATTATTCCTTCACAACTGTTAGGGTTTAGATATTTGTATTATTTTTATGTTATGGAGCCGTTGTTCTTTTACGACGGGTCCCAAAGTTCAGTCTATCGACAGTTTGACTTACTGGAGGTAGGACAATGACAGTAAACGCTATGTCAGTTTTGGTGAAATAAGACTGGTACTATCACGTTTTTAAATCAAGATTAGTTCGACGCTCTGCAACCCGGCTGCGGATGGGTGCTCATATATCAGCAGCCGTGGAGCGTTGCTATTGATGATGGGTCGTGAATCGACCCGAAACATGTCGACCTAATCTCGATATAAAGACGAGAGTGTATACGTTTTATTTCACTATCAGTGAGTCACGGTAGTTTTATGTTTACTACGAGTAGGTCACTTTATTATCTCTACTTGGGCTTTGGTGAGATAGATATTAAAAATTTAAAATCTCTTGGGACCGGCCGTTAATCGACAGCGATGTCCAATAGCAGCACTGAAGTGTCAAATTTGTTGACAAAACAGAACCACGATGCTGTGACAACCGTGACCTTCTGAAATTTGACCCTGGAATTATCCTAATTAAATAATTCCCTCAAAGAGTTTCTGGATACTATCAGAATCGTTTTCAGACAGTTTCCCCACGCTTCCACTTCTTGTTTATATTGTCCTTTTGAAATGTAATTCTTCTCGAAAACTATTTTGAATAGTAAACAACAGAGTGTCAAGGCCCTGTGTGGAACGTGTTGCCCTGTCAACGCGTTCTCTTCCAGTCTGACTTCAACTTCCCACAGTAAATTTAATATCCCAAACAAACAATCTTGGCCATTGGGAGCTCCTTTTTACGACTAACACGTTTCAAACTGCTTCGCCCGAGTGGACTAACAACTAACATGTGAGTATTTAGACTTGCCTAATCAATATTAACTTGGCAAGCTTTTAGAATTGGGCAGTTTATGTCGATGACATGGTTGTCTTCACCGATTTCGACAATGTGATCAACGAGTACGTCCACAGTTTTGCAGAAAGGTAAGTTACTAAAGTAGATATCTAATGCGTATCTCCAGTTTTATTTAAAGTTTGAATGATTCAAGGATTTCTTTCAACAATTTTCTTTGATATATCAAGGGAAGCATAGATGTATACTTTTTTTAATCATATAGCACTCCTGTGCCTGCCAAAGATATATACGCCATTTATAACGAAAGGATTCTGTAGTCGTAATACAGTTTCGTTGTTCTTTTCCCAAGTTCTTAGTAATATAGAAAATTCAGTTACTCCACTCAATTTGGTAAGGATACCATAGATTTTATCGACGATTTTCCCAATGTTAAGATTAATTAAGATTAGTCCCGGGCAATTTAACTAGGCAAGGTTTAGTAGTGGAGGTAAGTTCGAACACCGCTTTACCACGGAAAGGCTTTGCCATTATAGATGCCTAGAACTGTAAATGGCTTAGAAACTTCCCTTAAAAAGTTATCTGTGTCAAAATCCGTGGGTTACTTTAGTCAGTGTACTGGCGGAACATGCATTCACGACAACTCTGTTTTGCTGACATGACTATAGTAGATTTGTTTAGGTAATTAAAACAATATAAACAATCTTGACGTGTCTTTTTATTTAAACGTACACTTTATAAATCGAAATCTTTACATTTTACAATTTAGCTATGAAAAAATAATTTACTTAATTGAATTGTATAGTGAACTATAGTGTAACGATTTTCATTTTTAGACTGTGTATTTCAATAATAATTTTAAACAAAAAAAAACCGACTTCAAATTAGCTTTGTCCTGAAAGGAAACTTCTGTTTATGTACGTATTTACTAAAGGT